>OZ018324.1:133854198-133984198 GCA_963969495.1 Ceratothoa steindachneri | reverse complement strand
TTTGCATTAATATAGTCCAATCGTGCCTCAGTAGTTTTTAACCTACGCCATTTGTGTTCAGCTTGACGACGCCTTCTTCTTAGATGAGCAATTGAGGAATTAAACCAAGGTCTCTCATCTTTTACACGTATGAACTTACTGACCAATGGGCAATATTTATTAAATATGTCAGAAAGTGACTTTTTGAACCTGGAAACTAAGTTATCAAAGAAGAGATAGGACCGGTGGTAGGTTGATTATTTATATCAGAAATAGCATTTCTTCAAATCTAAATAATTCTATAAAGCAAGAAGAAGTTGAGTCACTGTGGATAGATATTAGGGTCAGTAAAAATAAGATAATACACTTGGGAGACTTTTACACACCACCCTGACAGACAGACTGTATTGATGAGCTAATGATGAGGGAAATAAGGAAAGGATGTGAAGTAGATACAGTTATTCTTGGTGACTTTAATTTAAATTCTGTGGACTGGGAAAATATGATAGGAAGGGATAGAGCAAGTTGTAAGCTTATAGAATGCTTTGAGGATAATTTTTTGACTTGATTTGTTAATAAGCCAACAAGGGGTACCGATATCTTAGATCTGGTTCTTTCAAATGATGATCACTTGGTTCAGGAATTGAGTGTCAGGGAAGGATTGGGAAATAGTGATCATCATATGGTTCATTTTAACTTGAGAATAGTGAAAGGTAGAACATCAACAAACTCCACAAAAACTCCAAATTTTTATAGGGGAGATTACGATAAATTATGAAACTGGCTAAATCAGATTAGGTGGGATATAGAATTCAGGGGAAGGAATACTTATGAGATGTGGGACACTTTTAAGACTATATTAAACATAGTCCAGGAGCAGTGTATTCCAATGAAGGCTAGTAGGAAGCCATTGTGGTGGAATAAGGAGATTGCTAGGAAATTTTCTGAGAAGAAAAGGGCATACCAGAGATTACAGAGAGAAAGTATTTTTGACAATTTAAATCATTATAGGTCAACCAGGAATGAGCTAAATAAGATTCTTAAGAATAGCAAAAGGGCTGCATAAATTAATTTAGCTCAAAATAATAATAAATATCCAAGAAAATTCTTTAGTTATTATAGAATTAATAACAAATCTAACAGCGATAAAATTTGGCCTATTAAATATGAAGGGGTTTTGAAAGAATCTGATGAGGGAATAGTAGATGTTCTTAATGATCATTTTTCTTTAGTATTTACACAAGATAATGAAGATAGATTAATTAATGATAATTCTAGTTCAAAGAAAGTAGTGTTGAATACTGTTAATGTGAACAGGGACATAATTAAAGGGCTTATATTGGAGTTAAATACTAGTAAGTTATCTGGCCCAGACAAAATTCATTCTAGGTTACTCAGAGAGGCTGTAGAAAGTATTGCAGTAGCTTTTGAGTAGATATATACTAGATCACTAGAGTTTGGAGAAATACCTAATGATTGGAAATTAGTGAATGTAGTGCTAATTTTTAAAAAGGGAAGTAAAGAGGACTCGAATAACTTTAGGCCGGTAAGCTTAACTTCTATTGTTTGTAAAATTCTTGAGAAGATAGTTAAGAAGGGAATTTCTGACCAACTTGAGTGTCGTAGGTTAATAAATAATGCTCAGCATGGGTTTAGAAGAGGTAGATTGTGTTTAACAAATTTACTGGATTTTATGGATTATGTTACTAAACAATTAGATAAGGGAGAGAATGTTGATGTAATTTACTTAGATTTAAGCAAAGCTTTTGATAAGGTTCCACATAGGAGACTAGTTCACAAATTAAAAATGCATGGGATATGTGGTAGAGTTTTGAATTGGATAACTGAATGGCTGAAAGATAGGAAACAGAGAGTTATGCTGAATGGTGCGAGGTCACAGTGGAGGGACGTTATCAGTGCTGTACCTCAGGGATCCATTCTAGGCCCTTTATTATTCATAGTTTATATAAATGATCTTGGGGATGCTGTAAATAGCAAAGTGTCAATTTTTGCTGATGACACTAAATTGGCAGCTGTAGTCAAAGAAGTTGAGGGTAGCTTTAAAGTGCAGAGTGACTTAAATAAGTTATTAGCTTGGGCTCAGAAGTGTCAGATGACTTTTAACTTTAAAAAATGCAAACTTCTTAACAGGGGAAAGGATAATAGGGAATTTAGCTATGAAATGGATGCGCATTTGGTGAATTCAGTTGAGGATGAGAAGGACTTAGGCGTAGTAGTAGTAGTAGTAGTAGTAGATAGGTCACTGAAATTTTCAAAGCAGTGTATTCAGGCAAAAAATAGAGCAAATAGGGTGCTAGGATAAATTAACACGAATGTAAGCTACAAGAGTAAAGCGGTTATCCTTAAACTCTATAACTCGTATGTTTGACCACATTTAGAGTACTGTATACAAGCATGGTCACCACATTTTAGACATGACATCAACCTTACTAGAGGCAGTACAAAGGAGGGCAACAAAAATAATACCTTTCCTGAAGCACCTTGAATTCATATGAAGATAGACTGAAGGTACTAAATATGTTCTCATTTGAGAGAAGATGCGTGATGGGATATATGATTGAGCTTTTTAAATTCTGTTTCGGGATGGATAAGTTGGATTTTAGCAAGTTGTTTGAGTTTGAAGGTAGTAATAAGACTAGGGGTCACCACTTAAAAATGAAAAAACAGAGGTGCAGGTTGGATGTTAGAAAATATTTTTTCACCAATAGAGTGGTAGATTACTGGAATAGTTTGCCATCTGAGATGGTAGACAGTCCAAACTTGAATGTATTCAAATGCAGATGAGATGATTATATGGGGAGGGAGGGTTAACTTTGGGTATTCTGGACTTATTCCTGTAGATTCAGTTTATTATTGTATATTACAATTGATTTGGATTTTAAGAGTCTTGATGATGATGCTTTTTGTTTTTGACATATTCCTGTGTATGGTTCTAATTGTATATTGTAAATGCATGATCGGACACAATCCTATGGATTGTTTAAATTGTATATTGCAGATGCATGATCTGACACAATCCTATGAATGCATTTTGTGGGTGGGTTTTGACAGATGCGGATGACCTTTGATAGGCCCTTGTGGCTTTTGTCATCCATGAAATTATGTTATGTTAAGGAACAGTCATTGAAGAGGCTTTTACTAAAGAGAAGAAATAAGGGATAGCATAAAACAGTAGCACAGTTTTTCAGAACAATGGGAGGAATATTGTCAGGGCCACAGCTTAGAGAATTTTTTAACATTTTTAAGGCATTTAGCACATCAATAATTGTAAGATCTTCAAACGTCAACTTTGAAATTGAAAACTGGTGAGGAAAGAGATCTAAGGGCGCTTTCCTCACAAAAACTGATGAAAAGTAGTCAGCCAAATGTTTGGCCACTGAACAGCTATCATACACCCAGAAACCATTAATGATCAAAGGTCCCGCAGCAGGCTTGTCAGTCTTTTTATTCCTCAAATAGCAGTAGATTCTCTTAAGATCGTTATGCTGGGCTAGAGATTCTTTGTAATTAGAAACTGTGCTAATAACATCATGTTTAAAGCGAATGTTAATTTCACAGAACTTCAGCCAGGCTTAGACAGTTAAAGGAGAATTTCAACCGAAACGCGTCTGTACGATCTTATACCTATGCCAGACATTAGCCTATTGTTTAGAAATGGCCAATGACAACTTCCTAGTCCAAGGAGGCTTGAATCCCTTCACCTGTTTACAGGGTACAAAATAGGAAATAGTGAAGGACAAAATAGACAAAAAATTAGTACAGCAATCCCTTGATTAACGCGGTTAATAAATCCCTGAGTTTTACTATTTAAAGCAAAACTGCGCTAATCAAACTTAAGAACCAATGGAAATAATTATAATGAATCCTCAAAAATATTTAAATTACATATAGTTTTTTTTTCACTAAAAACTCATTTTATATTTTTCAAATAATAGAGGGATATAAATAAAAGAAATAAAGTAAGACTTAAAGTTTATTTTTTACCAAAAAACATCTACAACTTCAATTGAACAGTATTAGATTTCTTCCTTTCCTCCATAATCTTGCCATAGCAATCAACTTGCTTATCGATTCCACGATGAACGTTCATACTTCTCTCTTCATTTGGATCAATTTCTCTTAAGATTTCTTTTGCTTTTTTAATTGCATTGAATAGTTCTTCAAGCTTTTTATTTGAAATTTCTTTAGGAGCCGTTTCCTTTTCTTCTGTTCCCTTTTCATCTTCCTCATAAGCATATTCATGGTCAATTGCGAGAAGAGCGTCATCAGTCAAGTCTTTTTGAGTGAGATTCCAACAATTCCCTAACGTTGTGGGGGAGCGGTATGTGTGTGTGTCTGTAGGGCCATTCTCCCACCCCCCTTTACAAAATATATATTTTCCTACCCCTGTGTGAGTGTGTGGGTATAATTTGCCTTCTGATTTTTATTATGAATACAAATAATAACTGATTGTACTCTCTTTTCAGAGATATAAGTTTCTAAATATATATATATGAGTAAATATTTAGAGAGTTAAATTATAATTTATTTGTCCAGCGCATTGGGATATTACCCTAGGTAAGATTGGTTCTTTGCTAAAATACTAATAGGCTCAACATTAATTGTAACAATGAGGGATAGCAAAGTTCATCACCAGATTTTTCTTTGGAAATGCTATTCCCAAATTTCTCTGGCTCTTTTTAGCATTGCATCCTGCATCTTCAAAGAGTGATGCTTCAGCGGACTGTGAGAGGAATCCTCGAGGCGAGTGCTCCGCCCAGCCCAGCCCTGAAACGGAGGGCGTTACCTGCACTGCCTACCTGCATTGGCTGACGAGCCTGTCCTCCTTCTTATTGGACAACTACTACTAATACCACCACCCCAGCGCACAAGTGATAGATAGCCCTGTGCCCCTTCTCGTTCGGGTGTTGTTTTTTTGTTTTGTTGTGTGGACCTTGTTGTGTAGCCTGTCATATTTTATTTTGTTTTCGGTTGGAGAAGTTTAATTTGTATAGAGTATTTATTTTGAAGATGCACCGGTGTTTTTTTTTTGTTGTAAATATAAACTGTAATTAAAACTTTTTTTTTTTATAAAGTAAAGGACTGTATATCAAATTGTATCAATTATTCCTCGGGGTTCTCAAGGTCCATAAATCCTAGGATGAGGTTGGAACGCGGGTTTAGTGTTGCTTTCAGCCCGCTACAATGTTTTCCGAATCTGTTTCAAACCCAAGTTCTATTCCAACTGTAGCAATTTCATCAATAACTTCGTTGACACGATCGTTGAAACCACAAAACTCCTTTGCACACTCTGGCAAAAGATTCTACCAGATAGCCCTCATGCAGCTCTCTGTAACTTCTTCCCATGATTTATGAATGTTCTCGACTTCTTGTTTAATATCGTATCTTTTCCAAAATTCCTCGAGAGTAATCGGGTTATTTCCAGTTGTAGCTTCAATGGTTTTATTAAAAGTTTGTCTCAAATAATATGCTTTGAATGTTTAAATAGTTCCTTGGTTCATTGGCTGAAGCAAAGAAGTGGTATTCGGTGGTAGATAAATAACTTTCACATTGCTATTTAAATCATTTAATGAAGTGAGATGCCCAGGCACATTATCTAAAATCAAAAGAGCTTTGAAATCTAAGTTATTTTCCTTACAGTATTTTTTAACTGTGGAAAAAAATGCGAAGTGAACCATTCTTCAAACAACTGCCTTGTCATCCAAGACCTTTTGTTCGATTTCCAAATTACTGGAAGAGATTGCTTGTTAAACCCTTTAAATGCCCTAGGGTTCATCGTACGATAAACTACCATCGGTTTTAGCTTGCAATCTCCTTCGGCATTACCGCCAAGCAGAACTGTCATTCTATCTTTAGATGCCTTGTGCCCTGGTGCAGCTGCTTCTTTTTCCAAAAGAGACCAGTTTCATCAATATTGATGATTTGACGAAGTTGATATCCATTTTCTTCCATTATTTTCTTCAGTTCATTGGGATATTTGGCTGCTTCCCCTGATAATTTAATATTTTTTTATGTCTGATCGAGCTTTGAAATTTTCGAGCCAGCCTTTACTAGCAGAAAATGTTGAAGCATCCTCTTGATATTTTCTCTTTTCAATGAAGAGAAAAGGCTCAAAGCTTTAATCTTGATGTTTCCATCAATAGGAATGTGCTTCTGATTGCAGTCTTCCAACCAAATGAAAAGCAAATCCTCCATTTCAATCATCAAAGCACACCTATTTCTAGTGCATTGCATGCTTGAGGACGTAGATGCAATTTTGCCTTCATCTTGATACTCCCTCACTTTATTTAAAATCGTGCGTATTGTTGACTCGCTAAAACCTAGCCTCCTACCTATCTGTGGTTTGGTTTCACCATTATCAAATCGTTTGATTATATCAAGTTTAGTCTCCAAAGTGATGTTTATGTTTAAGAGTTTCTTTTTTGTCCATAATTATAAAGGTAATTTATTAAATGAAAATATATAAAATAAAATAAAATCAAATTATGTACGTAGTCTGATGGAAATGAGCAATAAGTCTGGCAGAGGTCTTTCCTAGATGAAGGTTGGTGAGTGACTGGCATCTGCCTGACTGCCCGCTTCAACTCTCCCTCGCTGAAGGTTCTGCCATGGGTTGCCAATGCTCACTGGAGGGAAAAAATGGCGTGTGGAAGAAAAAAAAGGAGAGCTAATCAAAATTGACACCGCATATATTGATGAAGGTTCTCAAATTTTGGGGGGGGCGCTAATTAAAACCGTGCTAATCAAGGGATTGCTGTATAACTGTTCGATATTACAACCATGATATACCTCCTCCCAGTTGAAAGTAGAGAGATAGTCTTTCATTAAGAACACCTAAACCTGACACCTACATGATCACAACCAGGATGAGGGTCCAAGCATGACAACTCAGAGATTTTATCATTACAAGAAGTGAACACCAGGTCAAGAATGTTATTAGAATGAATGAAAGTGGGAAAATTGACCCATTGAGTAAGACCAAGAGAGTTAAAAAGAGCGGGAGAGGATTGAGTGTGCAACACGGACTAAGCCAGACCAGTCAATTTCAGGCAGGTTGAAGTCACTTATTAGGATTAAATCTTTAACAGAACAGAAAGATTCCAAAAATGAAACCAACATAGCATTATCAAACAATGAATAACTAGGAGGTGTATATACCACCATGACATAAACTTTAAAGCTTGGTAAAAAGACACAACATGTATTAGGGTGGTTATTAAATAACTGGCCAACTTTATAGGAATTATCTACATACAACCCAACTCCATGCTTGGCAGATTGGAGGGAGAATTATTTCTGTAAAAAGTATATCTGGGAACAGTGACCACAGAAGAAGAAGTAGCAGAAGTAAGCCATATCTCAGTGACCCCAACAATCCCCAAACCAAAATTAGAACAAATATTAGAAACAAAATCAACTTTATTAACCAAATACTTTAAATTACAAAACCAAAACAGAAATGAAATTAGGCAAAACTACATTCTTGCTTGAAAATTTGCCACTTGTGCACGAACAGATCCACCAGGAGTGAGACAACTCAGGGAGAGAATTGGGTGAGGTGTCATTGTGGGGGAGCCATTCTCCCACGCACCCCCTTTTCATATATCTTTCCCTACCCCTGTGTGAGTGTTTAGGTAGACAATTTTGTTATTTGCCTTCCAATTTTTCATATTAATACAAATAATGTTAACTGATTATTTTCTATTTTCAGTATATAAATATAAATATTTATAGAATTGTGTAAAATCAGTAAAGAATTTCCTAAAATTTTGTCGTGCATACTTGAATATACACCTAGAGGTAAGATAGTTAATGGAATTTCCTCAGGTCAAATGCCCACTTTTTGGTTTCCCTTCCCTCTATAGTAAATAGATTATAAACAGGGGATATCATCTCTTCTACAGAGTGGAAGCTTGAATGCACTTGAAGAGGAGTTCTCTAGGCGAGTGCTCCGCCCAGCCCTGACAAGGAGGTCCTTTTCTTACCTCGCTTGCCACCTGCATTGGCTGATGAGCATACCCCCCTTTTATTGGCCTACTACCACCCCCCCACAGCGCACAAGTGATGATACCATACCCCTTTTTCATTCATTTTTTGTTGTCATTTTGTTGCAGACATTGTTTGGTCAAGTACTTATTGGTCGTTTTGTACAGATTTGTTCTCTGCGCCCGTCAGGGTTTTTTTTGTATTTTCTTTTCAGTTGGGAGAATTGTAATTTAGTATAGGTTATTTATTTTGGGTGCGCACCTGTGTTTATTTTTCTTGTAAATTTATATTGTAATTATATTTGCAATTCTCTTATAAAGTAAAGGACTATATCAAATTGTATCAATTCTTCCTCGGGGTTCTCAAAGTTCATAGATTCTAGGATACGGTTGGAATGCAGGGTTAGTGTTGCCTTCGGCCCGCTACATCGTCACAATAGCCGGAGAAGGTAAAACAGAAGATGCCGAAGGTGCAGAAGCGGGAGGAGTACTTGAACCTGAACCAACAGTAGCACTAATACTACTCCTATGAGATCTTTTCTCTTTCATATCCTGTCTCTGTTTGTAAGTAAGGTCCTTATTTACATTTGCCGAGGAGAATCTAGAACCAGCCAGCCTTTTAAGAGTTAGACAAAAAGTTGCATGTGATGGTTATCATTGGAAATTTTAGCACAGACTAGATTTCCTCTAATGTGGATAATATCAGTGACCAATATATTTGGGATGTCAGGGCACAAGAAAGAAGTTACTTCTCTGAATACGCTGCCTTCTCTTGTCCCTCTCATGAAGCGCTCTTGTTTCCTCCTTAACGGCCTAGAAATAGAGGATCCAGTGCCTGAAGCCACACCAGCACGCAGTTCTCGCACCTCAGGAGCCAGACTTACAAGCTCTGCTCTGAGGTCATCCAGGCTACCCCAAGCAGAAAGGTGGCAACCTTAGTACTAAGCTGATCCACAGTCGCTACCATTTCAGCCATAGAGTTGCTAAGTGACTATTAAGTCCCCAGAACAACCCCGTGAAGAGAGCGGGGCAGCAGACTCACACTGGGGGCAAGTAAAATAAATATTCTCACCACCATGCTGAATTATTTCCCTAACCAGCATGGGAGACAATTCAGAACAGGTACTTGTACCATGGCACCAATTGTTACAAATACCACTTACAGCAAGTGGTACCCAGGAAGCACAGGAAGGAAGATTCAGTCCTCGATCCAGTGTAAGCAGCCTGCTTACTCTTGGCACCACGACCCAGCATTGCAATGAGGACAAGGCAGGAGAAACAAAACTCGAAAATTAAACAGGATCAAATAGCTAAAAAAAATATATAAATGTAAACAAACCCTAGAACAGGATATACCACCTGTTACTCGGTATCACCCCCCTCCCCCAAAATAAATATATATATATATATATATGAAATGAAAAACTCACAAAGTTATGTGGCCCCTATTTTATTTTATTTTATTTTTTTTTTTTTTATTCATTTTTATTTTTTAATTGTCACTGCTCTGTTTTGTACTTTGTATTTTTTCCCCCTTTTGCTCATCGTGTCATATAATCTTCCTTGTTAGGCTATCTCCATTTCTTTGAATCTGTTACCCTTTCCTTCGACTTAGTTTGACCTTACTACCTGCTTCTTGTAATACTTAATGTGTTTTTTTACCTTCCCCCTTCCCTCTTCCTCATTGGTGATTTCTTATTTTTGAGGTGGTCTTTCATATTTTTCTTTTGTATATATACCTCTAATATAATACTATTTCTTGTAGTTATCCTTGATAAGGAACTTAATAAAGTTGGAAAGTACTTGAAAACACCTTTTCATTTTTTCTTGCGGGATATTGCATTCATATATATATATATAAAATGAAACAAAACAGAAAACACACAAAACCAAATAAATACAAATATATAAATAAATACAGAATCAGAAAATGAAAACAAACCTTGGAACAGGAATTACTGACACAAAAACCAAAAAGCTATAAAAAAAGAACAAAACTACAAAACAATAGCCTCAAAAACAAAATTTATACAAATTGATCTTGAAGTTCTTGACTGAAGACACAGTAGAGCATTTCTTACTGTGGTGCCCACGTTTCCACTCACTCCGAACAAATTTACACAACCGCCTTTCCTCTCTCAAGATAAAGTCATTCAATATTAAAGTTCTCCTGAGTGAAATGGGACTTCCTGAGGCTATCAGAAAGAAAGTCCTCCAACATACCCTTGAATTCTTAAGGCAGTCAGGACAACAACACTGCCTCTGAGCAAATGAAACCTGAAGACAACGGTCCATGTCAGGGTGAATGAGATGCTCATCTTGAACTCCCTAAACTCAACATCATCATCATGATCTTGAACTAGAGCAGTAAAAGGACTATATAGCACCAACAGGCAAAATCAAATCAAAGGGAGACTGGAGAGCACGGTGCAACACAACCTATCACAATCTGAACCTAACACAACCTGGCAGATAACCGGGTAACTTTTACCTTTCCTATTATATAAACCACATTTTACCATCCCTTTTCATCATCCATAAACCGATCGCCATTCACTTATAAACCTTGTTGACCTTTTCTCCTCCTATAAACTGGTGACCCTTAAGTTTCAGCCAGACAGTTAAGGTGTCAAGGAAATACACATCAAGCCATGCCATTGCAAGCATGGCCACTGGTATGCCATCTGTTTTTACCATCGCTGCTAAAGTGTATTATAATAAATGTGTTTTTAATTGACACAGGGGTGAGTGTATCAATAATTCTGGCCAAATTGATGAATTACATGAGCCCAATATAAATATTACAAGGGCACAGCGAGATTCACACGTATATAGTTATCCCTAGTCTTTGCCGATCATTTGTGGTTGCGGATACCATTTCACCGTCATTAGGAATTGACTTTCTAAGGCATTATAATCTCTTAGTGGATTGTGCGTGCAGCATACTTATTGTGAACAAACCAAACTAGTATCAGAAGTTAAACTATCAGGAGATCCTGCAGTAGCTTTAATTATTAATGATTTACATAACCTACCACTCCACTGCAGAGCCATATTGGAGAAATATGAGGCTCTATACAATCCTGTGTCCGATAATCTCTCCCTGTCATCGCCAAACTCAGTGGTGCATACAGTTGAAACAGGTAGTGCTCCACCGACATTCGCACAGCCAAGGCCTCTTTCAATAGAGAACTACAGGTTACCAAAGCACATCACTAGTTTGGTGCACATCCAAATCACCATCGTCTTGGCTAAAGAAGTCGCCCAGTGAGTACAGGGTGGTTGGCGATTTCCTGAATGCTCAATGCAATTATAGATAGGTTTGTGTAGGAAAGGGGGGCAAAGAAAAATAAAAAAGAGTAATAGTGAAATGAGTTTTGAACGCGCTTCCCACATCACTGGACAGCTGTTAGCGAGAACCTTAAACCACTTAGCCATCCTGAGTCCCTATAAAAGACTCATTCAAGCAAAACATTTAAGCTGCCTGCCTGAACTTCTCCTATGCTACACAATCACAATGCCCGATAGGTTACCATTGCTGCAAATTCAAAGTGTTATGAACCACGTCCACGGCAAAAGGATTTTTTTGAGGTTGGATCTGATTCCTGCTTACCATCAAATCCCTATGAACCAGGCAAACATAGAGAAGAATGCAGTAACAACGCCGTTTGGTTTGTGAGAGTATGTGAAGCACCCATTCAGTCTCCGGAATGCAAGAGTCACATTCCAAGGGCACATAGATAACCTGTTTCGAGGATTAGGGTTCGTTTATGTATATATAGATGACATCCTGATATTTTCAGACAATATGGATGACCACTTGAAGCATTTGGATCAAGTCTTCAAAATCCTGGTCAAAAACGATCTGATGATATCCCTTGCGAAATGCGAGATGGCAAAGGAAACTAAGCACTACAAGAAGAGCCTTTTCATCTTCACAGTAGCTGGTGTTCATATTAGCCTTGTAATAAAAGGTTGATATTACTCTTCTTCGGAGTAGACCTGATGCCAGGACCAGCAGCCAAGTTCATTTTCTCTTTCATGATAGCGTTGATGGATTCTTGTGGGTAGCCATTGTTAATGAGAACTCAGGAAACCCTCTTTAAGTTCATGATCAACAGATATCCACGAGGATGAATGAGAAATTGCCCTGTTAACTAAGGCATTGATGACTGATCTCTTGTAACATTCAGGACACTCAGAAGAACCGTTTAAACAGAAGCCCAAGTTCATGGCCTTAACGTATATTTGAGTCACAAATTTGGACTCCTGGGCACTTATGAGGATATCAAGGAAGGGAAGGAATCTTTCATCTTCCGGTTTGTGGGTGAAATTCAGACAAGAGTTCTTGAATGTTTCAACTAGGCTGTTCACTTGTTCAAGAATGTCATTCGGCGGTGTTTTTTCTTGCCTCGAAGACCCCGTTAAAAAACTTGTAAGAAATATTAAGAAATACAAGTTAAAATTAATAATGCTGCCACAGCTGTGGACTTCAATAGAACCTAAGCTAATTGCTTGTTTGTTATTTTGTGTATAGCCACTCTATTAAATTACAATATAGATAATTATTACTGCCTTTTGTAAAGAGTGGCTGGTATTGTAAGTTTGCAGTAACTTAATCAAATCTATGGTAAGTTCCGCTGAGATGGAAGGGCTTTTTATAGCTTCAAAAGTGCGACTGGATCGCTGGATAAAATTCCCAGCTCGGAGGTGCCAGCCTTTTTTTGTGTAAAACTTAGGCAACAATTGTGCCCACTCGAGTGGTAGCTGGCAGCACTTTTTCCCCCAGGGATAGCATGTGAGGCCTTTTCTTTTTTTGTTTGTTTGTTCATCTCATCTATTTTATATAATATTTTGTTTGGTAATAGTGAAGAGGCGTGTTCTGTTTGAGGTATTTTTTGTCCTTTTCTTAGGCGATGTGCCCAGTTCGGAGACTGGATTGTAATCTATAGCAACTCACAAAGTGCCCTGAGTGCTCTTGGGGCATTGGAATCTCTGCATTCCCTGGTTCATGATATCTGTGATGCCACGGTTTTGGCAAGCTGGGCAGATGTTGAGATTATCTTCTGATGGGTTCATGGACATGTAGGAATTGCAGGGAATGAGGGCGCCAAAGAGTCAGTGTGGACTCTGCGACCGGACCAGGGTTTCACTCTTTCTCACACTGACTACATAGCAGGAATACGGGCAGCTCTTCGGGCTGCTTGGCAAAGAAGATTTGGGAGATGGTCAAAGGGAACTTAAAGTCGCATGCCATTGCGCCGAGACTGTTCCCATGGCTCTACCCCCCAATGCCGCGAAGGCTTCAGGTTGATTTCTGTCATCTCCGAATTGGACACACTCACGGGACACACCACCATTTGATGGAGCGCTCGCCAGCACCCTACTGTGAAGACTGCGTTGTCCCCCAGACTGTTCGGCACATTCTTGTTGAATGTCCCAGTCTGGGCGATCTCTGCGCATGTTACCTGTCCCGGTACCGGGATGGGCGGTGGTCGCTACCCCCTGTCCCTTGTACTCGGGATGAGTTTGTGCACATTGACTGGTGGCCGTTTAGACTTTAGACTTTTGGGGGGAGGCTGGCCTTCTCCCCTTTATTTAACTAGGTTTTGTTCTTGTTCTTTTGTTGTTTTCTTTTTAAGTAGCATGTTCCTGCGCCGGGGGGAGGCGGACTTCCCCTGATGCCGAAACTTGCTTCATAATTGTTGCCATTTTCCCTTTTTATTGTTGTTTTTTCATATTCTCATTTTAAAGTAGACTAGTGCTAGGCTGTTGTGATTGCAGTAACCTATGCCCAAGTGGGTAGTCGCTAGATAGGCTCCTAAAATTAAAGAAATCTAGTCCTTTTTTCTTATGGCCATTTAGTTGGGTGTACCTTGGGGGAAGAGTGTTCTGATGTAATTTTCTGGGTACAGAAGTTGGGAATTGGTATTGCTGTGAAATGATTTCCTTTTAACTTATTCTGATCATTTATTTAACTCTACTCTTTTTTTCAAATGTTTTAGCTATATATTAAGCTCTTCTAGCATGGCTTGTCTTTGATTACACAGTAATATATTTTTTTTTTTAGTAACATGCCTTAAATTCTAACATAAATTTCTTTCCTGCATGTTGGGATTCATACCTGTTTTGAGCATGGATGACCGTGCTCAAACCTGATGTTTTTTGTGCTTGATATTAATGTTGTTATCTCTTATTTATCTTTGGTCCATATTTATTATTATTATTATATTCTGATAATAATTCCTTACATCCCTTTGCTTATATTAATTCAGTTTTGTTTGCATTGCTATTGTTATCATTATTAGCCTTACCCTTTAATCTTGTTTACTGAACCGCCTTGTTGAGCTGCACTGTAAGGATGCCATACTCATGATTGCATCCATTCTTTCATTTCACCCAGATGTCTATACGTCACCCCTCCTGTCACTGCCTGGTGTGTGAGCCTTAATGGCTTCCCTTGCTTGACTGCCTCCATTCTGCACTCCCTGGTTCACTCATACTGTCCTCCCTTGACACCAGTGCCCCAGTGAGGAGCAGTCAGTGTGGGAACAGTCAAAGGATGATACTTGCTACTTGTAAAGCTCAAGGTCACCTTACCAACTCCTTGTGTCCCTGCAACCATACTATTGTCAACCCTTTGAGCTATCCTACCCTATCCTATTCCCAGCACCTGACTAACTTATCCTTTCCTCATCTTTACCCCTCTCAACCTTATTGTGTTGAATTCAGCTAGATTTATTATGGATTGACTAGTGCACTATTTGAGTCTTATATATTTACTGATATTAGGGAGGGAGGGGGGCGAGATTTCTTTCTGTTTATCCTGTTTGAGTTTGATTAATTTATTTGTATATATATTATTTTGTCCATACACTTGAGCTGTATTATCTTCTAAGTTATTGTTGTTAAGTATATTAATTTAAGTAATTAATCATTTTATTACCATTTCTCGCATTAAATTTGATGTATGTTGTAGCGGGCCGAAAAATATATCTCTAATCCCAATCGGTAATCGATCCAACCCGCTTCCTACACTGTCCGGACGTGAGAAATCGAGGGAGAATAAAACGGATTGTATATACAGTCCCTTTACTTACAAAAAAAACAATGATAGTTACAGTTATAATTACAGCAATTTATATTCACAAGGGAAGTGTGCACACTTCAAAATGAGGCTGGATTTCCCAATCCAAATACGATACCAAATGAGAATTTTATAACCGGCGAATACAACAATTTACTTATATTCTACACAAAACAAAAAAAAACACAACCACAACCGAACGAAAAGGGGGCACGCGCTATCACTTGTGTGCTGGAGGTTGGTGGTAGTAGGCTAACTTAGAAGGAGGCAGGCTTGTCAACGAAGGCGGGTATGGCGGTTCAGGTGGTTAGAGAGGCACGAAAGCCCTCCGTCTCAGGGCTGGGCGGAGCACTCGTCTAGAGAACCCCTCTTGCTATCAGTCCACACTTCCACTCTCTGTAGAAGAGATATATCCTCCTTTTATGACCCATTTATTTATACATGGATGGCGAAACTAATAAGTGTGCATTACCCGAGTAAATTTATCGACTAGCTTACCTCTTTCCAGAATATGACGCTTTGATAAAAGTTTATTTTAAGCAAAGTACAATATTATTTTAATTATACTGATATCTCAAAATTAGCTACTATCTTTCCAGAATATGACGCCTGGAAAGAAAGAAAAACATGGTAATCATTTTATACATAAAATAAACAAAAATAAAACAAACCCATTCCCATTCACACACATTCTTACAGAGGGAGGGAGAGGGTACTGAGAAAAGGGGTGGGAGAATGGCCCTTTTACACACACTCACATTCACTCCACCACACCCCTCCTTCCTTAAGCCATTCGACCAGCCACTCACTAAACCCTTTCAATCACTCTTCACGGTACCACTTGTGCTCAATCGCACCCTTCTGCACCCATTCACACTCTTCTACTGGTCCCTGGCTATGCGTAGCAATTAGTCGGGGTTGTTCGTCAGTCGTCCTGTCAGTCTCATCGTCACTATTTATCATCTCATCAACCATACTCTTAGCCCTCATTACCAGTTCTCCCATCTCACGACAGAATTCTTTCATACTCTTCCGTTCAGAACCCTCACTCTTCATACCCCCATTCATCAGCTCCTCACTCACAGCTCTCATCCAACTCAAGGTACACTCTTGCAAAACAGACAGGTCACTCACATCCCCTGTATTCTCAACAGGCATACCAGAAACCCCTTTGACTGGTTCCCACCAGAAACCTGAAAAATCAGCCACTTCATCATTCACTACATCAAACTCACCCCTACTATTACCATTCATAAAACCCGAAAAATCAGCCACACTAGGTTCATTCTGCCCAAACACACTATCATTCATAGTTCCCAAAACCAGAAAAATCAGGCACAGGCAGCTCACTCACTCGTCTACTTATACCAGCCAAATCACTCACCTGTTTACGCAAAAACTCAATCTCCTTTTCAAGATCCCCCATACCAGAAACACTCTGCTCAGACTTACTTTCATTCGTACTTGCATTCTTCCTTTCACCCTTCTTTGTACGCTTTCTACTCCTCGAGACTAAGACTAGCTCTTTCCCAGACAGATCCATACTATCACATTCAATCTCATCATCATGCACTTTACCTCTCTCTCTACACAGTCCATACGCCGGATGGCTCACCAGGTAGTCAGGAGGTTGTCTCCATCTCCTTAACTGACTCTGATGAGCCCGCACTCTCTCAGTCATGCCGTCATTCAAACTCTCCAAAACATACATTACCCCATTTTCCCAAATTCTCACAACTCTATAAGGTCCATCAAACTTCTCACTCATCTTTGATACATTCAACCTACTCTTCACTTCTTTCACCTTCAATACTTTTGTACCTAATTCAAATGAACGGAACCTTTCATGCGCCTCACGCCATACACTCTGCTCACTTTCACTCAAACGAAACCTATCTTTCACTCGCCTTTTAAAATTCATCACAAACTGACATGGGGACATTCCAGTTGCACTATGCACAGTTGAATTATACGCCCACAACACTCTCCCCAGACACACATCCCAGTCATTCACTGTCGTACTCATCATTCTCAACATCTCACACAAGGTTCTTATAGTCCGTTCAGCCAATCCATTTGAAGACGGTACATACGGAGTTGTTCTCACATGCTCCACACCATTCTCTCTCAACATTTGCTCAAACACTTCCCCTACAAATTGAGGCCCATTATCACTCAGACATCTTCTAGGCTTCCATACACACATAGGAAAAAACAACTGCTCAACCACACGCGCAACAGTCACACTCCTTTTATCTCTCACAGGCGCTGCATACACAAACTTACTTTTATGGTCAACCATCACAACCATACCAACATTCCCAGCACTCGTACGTGGCAAAGACACACAATCAATCACTACCAATTCAAACGGTTCTTTCGCATCAACTTTCAACATCGGTGGTTTCACTTGCACACCTTGCACCTTTCGCTTCTGACACCTTTCACACGTAGTTGCAACATCATTCACAACAGTTCTCAGAAACGGGTGGAACACATGCTCCTTCATACACTCCCACAGCTTAAACTTACCCATATGCCCATAATTATCATGCACAACCTTCACCAGGCCAATCATACCAACTAAGGACATCACAGGTACATACATATCATCACCACCCTTCACATGCCTCACAAAATATACAACATCCATACAAACAACAAAATCCTTAGCATACCTTTTAAAATCACTTAAACACTCTGGCCATTCATTCAAATCAACACGCATCATTACACACCTCTTCAACTCACTAACAAAAGGACACATCTCTTGCATCTCTAGAATATCATCATCACTTAAAATCTCATTCTCATCATCCATGACCAACTCAATCATACCGCAAAACTTGACAACATTCTTTGCACACTCATTCAACCTCATCACCTCACATTCACCTTTCATAAGACAATCCTTATCAGCATACAAAGACAAATCATTCAATCTCATAAAGTCTACACCAAGCAAGAAACAACAATGCATTTGCTCACCTTTCAGAATCACAAAGTCATGCTTCACATTCACACCATTACCCAAACTCACTTTCAGACTAACCTGTTCCCATGCCACTATCAAGCCATTCCCTAATCCACTTATCCGTAACTTCACAGGTTTATGCTCGCAACATTTAAACTCATCATACTTACTCAGAATCTTCTCATTCACTAAAGACACCTGCGCTCCAGTATCAATCAAACCACAGAACAACCTTTCACTAACTTTCACTCTCGCTTCCATCATATCAGGTCCACCATGTTCGCAATCCACAGAAGGAACAAGCACACCAACATCAGCACTGATATCCACACTGTCATTAACTCCCATATCATCACTCAACACACACTCATCTTCATCCAGACAATCATTCTTCTCTCTTATATATGAACACTTTTCAATCACCCAATTGTAGTGCACACCGCTCAAACATTGCAGATGTACCACATTAGGATTCAAACCCTTCATCTTCTCATCCTTGTACACAATCGGCCTCTCACCACCAAAGTGCACATAAACAATCACTCCATACAAACGACTCACTACAATCAACACTTCCTGAAATGGCGGGACCCGTTGCATATACATCGCTCTCAATTCTTTCATGAAGTTCCGCACCTTTGCCATACCAATGCTTTCAGGCTTCCTACACACTTCATTCATTACCTCCTTCCTTAAATCATCTACACTATCGGGCACTCTCACATCTACTCCATCACTCTTCAAATCTTGCAAACCATTCCATACACTCTCAAACAAGGAATCACCACCACCCTTACTCTTTTCCATTCATAATCCCTTTCGGCAAATACTCAGGATCACTCACTCCACACACATTTTCATCATTCGTACCAGGATACCTTGACATTAAATCAGCCACTCCATTCCGTTCACCAGGCACATACTCAATCACATAGTCAAAGTCACTCAAATCTTCCAAAGTCCTTGCAATCCTACTATCAGCCCACTTCATACGCTGCAGATACACAAGAGGTTGATGATCGGTTTTTATCACAAACCTCACACCATACAAAAATGGACGCAACACTTTCAAACAATATCTTATCGCAGCCAGCTCTCGTTCCACAGTCGAATACTTTCGTTCTGCAACATTCATAGCCTTGGATACATACCCAATTATTCGCCTGACATTCTCTCCATTCAAACGCTGCTCTTGCATCAGAAAACCTCCCATACAATACCCACTCGCATCTGTATACAGTTCAAGCATTTTAGCATTTACACTATAATCTGGGTAAGCCAATTCAACATCTTCAGCCGCTGCCTCTTTCAGTCTCTCATACGCCTCATTCATCTTATCATTCCACTTGACAACCGTACTACCTTTCTTGCCCATCCACCCAGTCAGAGGCTTACTCACACCAGAACAATCACATATAAACTTTCGCTGGAACTCAATCAAACCCAAAAATGACTTCAGTTGCTTCACAGTCACCGGTTTAGGAAACATTCGCACCTTCTCAACATACTTTGGTGATTTTCGCAACCCATTCTCACTCACCATATGCCCAAGGAATTCCACTTCTTTCGCAAACCATTCACACTTCGCCACTTTCACCTTCACACCAACACTCTCCAACGTTCTCAACACATCATTCACCAATCTCATATGCTCCTCAAAAGTCTCAGTCATAATCAAAATATCATCTATAAACGCAATCATATTCTTACTCGCAAACTTACTCAACACAACATTCATTGCCCGCTGGAAGGCTCCGGGAGCATTACCCAACCCAAAGCTGAGGTTCCGGAACTGGTAATGCCTCTTTGAGGAAGAGAAGGCAGTTACTGGCCGGCTCTCCTCAGCAATGGGCATCTGGTAATACCCCCGTACCAGATCCAGCTTCGTAAACCACTCCATCCCATGCATACTATACACACACTCAGATACCACACACATCGGAAACCTTTCTTTCACAGTCCTTTCATTCACCTTTCGATAATCCACACACAGACGCAATCTTCCATCCGGCTTACGTACAGGTACAATTGGACTATTCCATGCACTCTCGCTCTCTTCACTCACTCCCAATTGCTCCAATTCCAAACACTGCTCCTCAATCTCATCAGCAACCGGACGTGGGAAATGCCTCGGCCGCTGATAGATTGGGGAGTCCTCCTTCAGGACAATCTTGAATTCCGGGAGCTTTGCAACCCCGAAATCCAGATCACCCTTACTGAGGGCTCCCTTTCGCTCAAATATCATTCGATACACATCCTCCCTTTCATACTCAGTCAAACATCCATCCAATTCCACCATGCTCTTCACATCATTATACGTCCATTCACACGTCTCTTCACCTGCAACATTCACCCTGACATCCGTACTATCATCCATACCTACCTCATTGACAGTGGAGAGGTGGCCCAGTACATCTCCGACTTGGATTCCCCTCACCTGCCCTTTCACACTGGGGTCCGCCTGCACACATACAAAAGGATCATTCATTCTCATCAAGCCATCAAACACACAAGCAACACGCCTTACCTTATAACACGCATCCTTTCCATCCAATATCACAGTGTTCTCACTCACATTCAAACTAACATCCTTACTCCAATTCACTCTAACAGACACCCTTTCACCCTTCACAAGCCTTACATTCTCCATAGCAGTCACCTCAATACCAGTAAACACACTCCTCAAAACGCTACCATCTTTCCCTACATACAACTTATACACCCCATTTTTACCAATCTTTCTCTCAATCTGATCACTCGCAGGATGCACAACCATACGATTCATTTTCATAAAATCATAGCCCAAAATCACACCATACTCACTACTCACCTTATCAATCACAGAAAATTCACATTCATTCATCATCATACCATGCATTCGAACAGCTGACCTTATCATTCCAATCACAGGCACTCTCCTATTACCAATACCTACTAAACTACCCTTGCACTCAGACAGGAGGGCTTTCTCGCTAACCTTGTCATACACATCTTTATACACAAGCTCGCCTTGCATCCAGAATCTATTAAAGCCAAACACTCAATTCCATTCAATTCCACCTTAACACTCAGACACTCATACTTCCTACCAGACAGCACTTTCACACTAGACAGACTTACCAACACATTACTCACACTCATGCACCCAGAGGATACTTCAGCAGGTACCCTCTTACCATTCAGTTTCCCGCTTCAGACTTTCCATTCACACCTTGCGCTCTCAGTCTAATCCAACACTTTTCACTTGAATGTCCTTCCATCGCACAATAGCTACATACATTCCTCTGGTCACGACACATCCTTGCATAATGACCAGCCTTTCCACAATTACCACAAGCATACTTCACACTCCCCCCACCAGTTGCTCCACCATTCAACCTCGGACAATCTTTCTTCAAATGGCCTATTTCTTTACACTCGAAGCACTCTTTCACACTTTCCTGGCAATCCTTTATCATATGCCCTTTCTTACCACACCCAAAACACGCACCAGATGTCCACCTACATTCTGCCAACATATGACCTTTCCTTCCACACCGACGACATTCCACAATCTTTCTCACACCATTCGGTCTCTCGTTTGCTGGGACATACCTCGGTTTCTCTCTCATATATCCGTTCCCACGCTTGAAATTCATCTGCCCCCTTCCATTCGACCACCCTCCATTTGCCCATCCATTCTGCCGGCCCAGGAAGTTTGACATCACTCCAGCTGGTGCAGCCTTCAGGGCATCCCTGTAGCTGACAAACTGCTGGGGTGGATGAAAGCTCCTGGGCTTTTACCCCCAACATTCACACTGTACCATCCATCCTCTTCTAGATCGCTTTCATCATCAAATCGTCCATCTTCTAACAGTTCCAACACATCCTCCCACATCAACCGTTCACCTGTCAGTCTCACTCTCTCCTTTCTCTTTCCACTCAGCCATTCACTCACCTTTCGCGGGATCGTGTCCAAAAACTTCTTCATGAGTGGTTTACATTCATTTACATCATCATCACCATACCTCATTCTTGCCATACTCTCAAGCCTATGTGCATACATATTCACACTTTCACTCTTCCCCATTCGAGCCTTCTCAAATTCATTCACCCTCTTATACTTCACACTCTCTTTCATTCGTTTCACCTGCCCAATCAATCTCTTCTTCACTACATCGTACTTTGGCTCTCCCACACTCGTTATCACTCGCAAGAACTCCAACACTTTCCCATCCAAACAATCTCCCAGAACACTCACCCAGTGACCCTTGTTCTGCGGGTACTTGAGCTTGCAGTACCGCTCAAAATCCCCGAAGAACTCATCCATACTCTTTCCCCCATGCAATCTAAACTTATCAATCCTTGGCACTTTCCTAATCAAAATTCCTTTTCCCACATTCACTTCACTCTCCGAAGAGCTACTCTCGGTCTCACTCATTCCAATCATATCGTCACTCTCTCCCTCATCTGAGTATAGCGAATCCACACACTTCCCTCTCGCCTTCCTATCCTTAACCTTAGAACCATGCTTACTTCCTCTCTTACTTTCCACTCTCTTCCATTCACCCCCTTTCCTACCACTCACAGTATCTTCTTTAGACTCAATCATACTGCCATCCATTCCAGTTAGCGGAGTCCCTTCAGTAGGAGCAGGGGTCAGGGTTGTAAGTCCTGGGACTGATCCAGCCCCGGTCATCATGTTATACAGGTCCTGCATCCGTCGGTCCGTCTGATCCTGTCGGTCTCCCATTTCCTTCTTCATCCTATCAGTCTTTTCATTCATCCCTTTTATTTTATTCTCCATTCCCTCCATCATTCCCCGCAACATTTCACACTCCTCTTCTTTCTTTCTCAACTCCAGTCTCAATCGCACTACTTCTTCATTCAATGTTTCCGCTACAGCCATTGTTCCCAAGTTAGTAAAAAGATAGGAGGAGGGAAAAATCAATCAAACTACTTGTCACACTAATTGGGTATGGACTGCAATCCAATCCAGTCACGCTCCCAGTTTCGAAGTCTCACGTCCCTATTCGGGCGCCAAATGTAGCGGGCCGAAAAATATATCTCTAATCCCAATCGGTAATCGATCCAACCCGCTTCCTACACTGTCCGGACGTGAGAAATCGAGGGAGAATAAAACGGATTGTATATACAGTCCCTTTACTTACAAAAAAAACAATGATAGTTACAGTTATAATTACAGCAATTTATATTCACAAGGGAAGTGTGCACACTTCAAAATGAGGCTGGATTTCCCAATCCAAATACGATACCAAATGAGAATTTTATAACCGGCGAATACAACAATTTACTTATATTCTACACAAAACAAAAAAAAACACAACCACAACCGAACGAAAAGGGGGCACGCGCTATCACTTGTGTGCTGGAGGTTGGTGGTAGTAGGCTAACTTAGAAGGAGGCAGGCTTGTCAACGAAGGCGGGTATGGCGGTTCAGGTGGTTAGAGAGGCACGAAAGCCCTCCGTCTCAGGGCTGGGCGGAGCACTCGTCTAGAGAACCCCTCTTGCTATCAGTCCACACTTCCACTCTCTGTAGAAGAGATATATCCTCCTTTTATGACCCATTTATTTATACATGGATGGCGAAACTAATAAGTGGGCATTACCCAAGTAAATTTATCGACTAGCTTACCTCTTTCCAGAATATGACGCTTTGATAAAAGTTTATTTTAAGCAAAGTACAATATTATTTTAATTATACTGATATCTCAAAATTAGCTACTATCTTTCCAGAATATGACGCCTGGAAAGAAAGAAAAACATGGTAATCATTTTATACATAAAATAAACAAAAATAAAACAAACCCATTCCCATTCACACACATTCTTACAGAGGGAGGGAGAGGGTACTGAAAAAAGGGGTGGGAGAATGGCCCTTTTACACACACTCACATTCGCTCCACCACACCGTCATCATGCAATTTATCGCTCATAGGTCATAGGTGCTGTACCATACTGCAACTTACTGGTGCTTACCTTTATTGAGCTTAGTTATTCAGTCTAATTCATCTCTCTTCCATACCTCTTTTCCTTTATTTAGGCTAATTCTCATTACTCTCCTATTTCTGCTCTATTCAGTCTACTCTTTGCTCCCTATCATTTGCAGCTTGCCATCCTCCTTCTGTGCTCAGAGTCATGGATTGGGATTACTTTCCTCTTCGGGAGCATTTTAGCTGATGGTATTGGGGATAGAGTTTTCTGGGGTTGTCCTGATCGTAGGGTCCCTCAACATATTTTTTGGTGCCTAGACCCAGGAACTTTCTGTGACCCCTGGTGGTCGCTATGAGAGTGTTGTATTCAGCTTTCTATATAGTTGTCAGTAAATCAGTGAACACTGCACTATTTACTTCAGTCCATACAGTTTGCCCTTTTGTTGTTGTGTTTTGGTGGGAATGATGGCTCTGATACCGTGGTGACTAACACGAGGCTGTCTGAGGAATAAGCTGGTGAGTTCAAGGACATTGAAGCTTTGAATAACAGTTGCAAGTACATTGCCACCGTGGTTGGGAATTTCCAGACGCACTTTGACTCCCTCCAGCCTGAAGCTCAACAGTGCATCGTTGAGATGAACAGTCATCTCAGGAGTTCGCTCCCAAGTTCTGTTACATGTGATGAGACTGCGAGAGTAGATTCTCAAGGGTCAGGACCCTCAGGGTTACATAAGGGTGTCAAACATCGATCACCCTCTTCATCAGAGTCTTCCTCTCATCGCGCTTCGCATTCAGGGCGTTGGAAACATAGCGAGAAAGCTAAAGGTAAGGCAAAGGTTATAAAAGCCAAACATCATGACTCCAGTTCTGCTAGTCTATTGTCCAGATTTCCGCCCGCTTATAAGTTCCAGTTGAAGCAACCAAGACACCAGTCCTCTGCTAGTGAGTCTGCGACTTTGTTGATGTTGAGTGTAGATCAGTTGTCCCAACTGTAGATGCGGTTGGACAATCATGTGGTGCCAAAGCCAGAGAAGTTCAATTTAGCCTCTGTCCAATCTCAAGGAATTCCTGTCCTTTTTCAAAGACTATTACTGGAATAATTTCTGTGGTAGCAGTAGCCTGCAGGTCTCAGAACTTGGCCGCTTCCTGGAGGGTAGCATTCATAAAGTCTTTGTAGCTATTAGGGTTCCAGGAGACACCTATGAAGAGATCAAGAAGAAGTGCTAAAGTGGTGTCATGATTCGCACAGTGATTGAACAGGGCACACTGAACCGATATGAACATGCTCACATTCAGCCTCAAGAATCCCTCCGCCTCTACGCCGCGCGACTAGAGCGAGCCTTTCGCCTCGCCTATCCTACCTGTGATGCAAAAACTAGCAAGTTGTTGCATTGAAAGTATATGCAAACCGTTCCTCGCTACTTCTGCAAACAGCTTGCTACCGCTTGATCCTTTAATTTAATGAACGGACACGACCTGACATGATCCAACATTCTCTCACTGAGCATCCCTTGCAGGATGCTCAGCAAGGGATCGGTGACACTGCTGCAGAAAACTCGGACATGGATATTTTTGCGTACACCTTGCCGCAACGGAGCCCTTCAGTTGGCCGATCAATTACCTGTTTCCCATTGAATCCAGCATCATCATTGTCAGCCAATGCTCCGGAATAGCATCCAGCTACGAAACCGAAACCTGCAGCTCCTTCCAGAAGAAGTGCGTCTCTGCCACGTAATCAAGGCAGACCTTTATACTCTCGAAGTATGGTGGTGGACAACTGCACCTGCCATTACTGTGGCTGTAGAGGACACATCAAGTTGGAGTGTCGTCGTTTCAACAGGTTCTGCCTTGTGTGTGGGTTATGTGACCACCAAATCAACACGTGCCCTTATTGTAGAACCTTGGATGGACTGGCGGATGTTCCTCCACTGCCAAATTACTTTTCGGGGTCTGCCATTCCCTCTTGTCAAGTCACCTTTGGATCTAGTTCAACTTGTGAGGCTAGACACTCTGTTGTTGATCAAACTGGATCTGCAGCAGGGACGTTGAACTCGTGCATCGGTCAAACTGGACCTGTATCAGGGTCATTAAACCCTCATGCTCTGGTGGGACAGGGAATGCCATGCCAGAGCTAACTAGTAACACTCCTACCTCTGTCCCCATTGTTGGACCATCTACTTGAAAGACTCAGAATGTTACTGCTTCTAGGGAGGACACCCATCCTCCTTTTCCTGATACTGCAACAAACCCATTGGTCTTACTCAAATGGA
Source organism: Ceratothoa steindachneri (assembly GCA_963969495.1). Taxonomy (NCBI): domain Eukaryota; kingdom Metazoa; phylum Arthropoda; class Malacostraca; order Isopoda; family Cymothoidae; genus Ceratothoa; species Ceratothoa steindachneri. The sequence goes on along the minus strand of OZ018324.1, from coordinate 133,957,949 downwards.
ATGGTGGACATTCTCCTGAATGTGATGAATTGCTGATTACTGAAGCACTGGACTCTGAGGTGGTCACAGCCTGTACAGAACCCCTAATCTCAAAGTCTGTGTCACTCGAGGATTGTATTCCTAAAGTGTTAATGGGAGCATTGGAACCTCTCTTCACCATTCCTGTAAAACTTGGTGGTGAAACTTTCGAGGCGCTAGTGGACAATGGCACGTTGCATTCACTAATAAGCAGAGTATCTGCAGAGAAGGCTCAAGCAGTCTTTGAGAACTGCAGTCGATTTGTTGTGGGACTGGGATCTCAGGAATTCCAATGCTCAGAAAGAGCCAGCCTCTCCTTCCAGTGTGGTGATCTTACCTTTACCCAGGACCTTTTTGTCAAACCTGATGATATTATAAAATATCCTGTTGTCCTGGAAGATAACTTCTTTGCAGAACACAAAGCTCAGATTGATCCTGACAGTGGTTGAATCTCTGGAAAAGAAAGCTGGGGTTCTTGGGAGCTCTATGTTAGAGACCAAACCGTGACCACAGTGTTCCAGAACCTGCCTCTCTTTGTTGCTGAAGACACTATCTTGTACTCAAATCATGCCTGCATAGTTCCAGTGGAGACTGATAAGTCCAACGTGTCAATAGAGTCGTATGCGGAGTTGTACTTGGATGGGGTCTTAAGTGATTCTGTTTCTCCATATGCCCGCGCACATTCTGGCATATTGAGCCCTAAAGCTGACTCCATGTTCCTAATGTTCAGCAAGAATGGCAGGAAGAATGAGTTCCTTCACAAAGGCCAGTGCATCAAGAGTGTTTTCACGATAGTGGATGTAGAGTTTGAAGATGCACCTGAAGTGAATGTGTGTTTCACCTCCAGTGCGGATGGTGAGCTTTCTCCTGAAACAGACACTCTCAACTTGGGTGACCAAGTCTCTGGACTACCTAAATCCAGAACAGAAGTCATTAGTGCAAAGGATGATGACAAGAGTTGGAGGAGTTTTCAGTCGTGGAAATAGTGATGTTGGATGTGCTGGACTCACTCAACACCGTATAGAACTCCATGACACCAGTTCCATCCGACACAACCCAAGACATCTGCCAGAGCCAGTTGCAAAGGAGATAGAGTGCCAGTGTGAGGAACTCCTGTGACTGCACATTATTGGCTTCAGCAAATCACTTTGGTTGTCTCCGATAGTCCCTATTAGGAAAAAGGATGGAACACTCTGCTTGTGTATAGACTACCTTCAGTTAAACAAGGTTACCGAGTTGGATCATTTCCCGATTCCTAACATGACAAACCTTGTCTTCTCCTTGCACAGGAAGAAATTCTTCACAACCCTTACCCTTGTTAAGGGGTACTATCAGGTCCCTTTACACCCAGACTCAAAAGAATACACTGCCTTTAGCACTCCACCGAATCACTATGAGTTTAATCATCTGAGTTTTGGGTTGAAGAATGCCCTGAGTGCATTCCAGCATGAGATGCAGACTGTCCTGTCGGACTTCGACTCCAAGGAGGTACTCATCTACATAGACGACATTCTCATCATGAGCAACAGCTTAGAGGACCATCTTGCTCTTGTTGTAAGGTCCTCACCACATGAGGATCAAACCCAGTAAATGCTGTTGGTTTCAGGGGGAGGTGGAATTTCTTGGCCATGTGGTGGGCAAAAATTGCTTGCGCAAATCGGACAAGTTTATGGACTCTGTGCGGAAGTACCCCAAACCCCAGACAGTTAAAGAATTAAGGTCTTTTCTGGGAGTGATTAACTTCCAGCGTAAGTTCATCTTGCATTGCTCCACCCTTTGCCAACCACTCTCTTGTCTAATGGGTAATCCTGACAAGACAAAACTCGAATAGACGCCTGAGATAGACCACATTTGACGCGTTAAAGGCTGCAATTCGCAATGGTCTTGAACTGGCTTATCCTGATTACACTCCTGGAGCATCCAAGCTGGAGCTCGCCACTGATGCCTCTGATACTGGGACTGGTGCTTGCCTTTCTCAAGTTCAAGAGGGAGTTACGCTGCCTATTGTATATGCTTCAATGACTTTCGGCAGAGCGCAGCATAAAAATAGTAAAATTGAAAGAGAACTTGCTGCTATTCGATGGGCTGTTCTTACATTCAGTGGTTTCCTGTTTTAAGTTCCTTTCAACCTTTACACAGATCACCGGCATTTAGTATACACCTGCAATATGAAGAAACAGAACAGTCGCTTGTTACACACAATGATCTTGCAGGGTATGACTTTGATGTCATATACAGACCAAGAAAGGAGAATGTTCTGCCGGACACATTCTCTTGCCTTAGAGTGGATTCAAACAATGAAACTCCCTTGAGGTCTTCTAAGTTGCCTGAAGGCCTGTGTGTGTTGAGACAAGTCGCAGGAGGAGGTGACTTGATGGTAGACTCCTACAAGTACTTAACCATCATGGTCAGCATGACCCATCCATTCGCGTGCTGTTATCAACTACGGATCTCTGACAGGCTTTGGCTCAGGAAATCTTGGACCATCCGTCCAAGTACAAGTCTGCTTCTGTGCCTCACATCCGGGCAGAGATCAAACTCACGAAACTCCCAGGACAACTTCCTAACACCCTGTTTCTTCAAGCACTTGCCAACCTTTACAGGTGGTAAGTTTGGGTGAATTGCGAGTTTCCTCAACCTATTTAGTATGAACCTAACCAAATGCTGGAAAAGCCTAGTCAGGCAGAGTGAGTTCATCTCGAGTGCCTGGCGGGGATACATTACAACCTGTTGGCAGCAAACAAGCTCTACCAGCCTCCCAAACTTCCTTCGCTGGTGGCTAGTCACGGAACTACATCTGCTGTGCCAGTAGTGAATGAGGATCTCTCAGATTCCTCAGACACCGAGGAGGCAAGCATCAATGCTTTGCGATCACAATTCTCTGCACTCAGGCTTTCTTATGACAATGTCCATTACAATGGCCTTCAGTGTTACACTGCTGTTAGGGTGGGTTGTCAGATCTTTTGTGCTTTTGTTGATCTTGGGGCACAAGTTAGCTTGATTGATGACAAAACATGAAATGCTCTCAGTGAGACTACACAATCCCATGCTCAATTTCAGCCTGTTTTCTGCTGCATCAACACTGTTGGTATGGCTGTTCCCACTCGCAGCTGCATCTCGCTTCCTTTACAATTTGAGAATGGCTTTTCCCTTAGAACTTCTCTCACCATGGTGCCTGAATCTACTATTCCATTCTGTTTCATCCTCAGCATTGACATCATCCATAAGCTCCAGCTTGTTGTGGAATATGATACATCCTCTTTCTATCTTGGCATTACTGGTGACTGCATCCCTTTCTTGGTTACCAAAGCAAGGTCCATGCATTACGACGTATGTGTAGTACAACATGGCATCGAAGTTGATCCTAATTTCCTTAATCTTCTCTCTCCTGAGCAAGTGAAACTTTCACAAGAGGGCAACTTTGCCATTCATCTGCTTAAAACCAATGTTGTTCAAGGGAAACCTCTGCAGTTGTGGAAAGCCCACTTTCTCAAGCCTTTTAAACGCCACCTTCAACAGTTGTTCATGGAATTCGGATTGCTCTGGTTTGGTGGATTGGATTCGCCTGTTCCTGTTGTCTGGTTCTTCACTGCTGTGGAAGTTACCATCCATCTCCATTGGCAGATGGGACACCCTGGACGTAACAAACAGATGGAGATGCTTAGGACAGGACTGTTCTGCGGCATCCTTCTCTAGCCGAAACTGCGTATAACATCTGTGCTTCATGCTGTGTTTGTCAACTTTATAAGGTGGCATCTGTGGCCGCTACTCCACCGATATTGCACATCCATCCGTCCGGACCTTTTGACTTGCTGGCTTCAGGCTTGGTCAATCTTCCGTGCATTTCCCGAGGACACCAGCTGTTTCATGGTAGTCGACCTTGTTTCAAAGTGGTTATCGTCTGTTCCCATCAGGGACAAGAAAAGCAACACTGTTGCGTCTTGTCTGGAATGCCATGTTCTCTCTAACCTTCCCGGCAGGCTGTGTAGGCTCTTCACAGATAATGGGAGTGAATTTACTTCCCAAGAGTTTGAGTCCGTGCTGGAAAAATACGGCATCAGACACGTGTATACTACACCCTACAAGCCCTCTTCTAATGGTGCAGTGGAGAGGACGAATCGGACCGTGGTGGAATGCTTGAGATGCCTCCTCAGTCAAAGTGAGTCATTGTGGGATCTGCTCCTCGCCAATGCCGTGATCACTTACAACTATTCATGGCATTCGCAACTGTCTATGACACCTTCCCAGTTCCTGCTGACCAAATCACATTCCACAGCCTCCACTGCTGTGGTTGGTAATACAACGCAGGAAATGTGGCATGAAGGTCATCCGAGCTTCAGATCCTTCACCCCGTAAGGGGCGCGGCGATTTGCAATCCTGGCCGCCGTGCTGACAGGACTCAGCACCCCATCCGGCCCCAGCTTAGCCTCTCTTCCTTCCTTCAAAACACTTGTTTCCTCTCTTTTCACACAACCTCTCCCACAACTTTCTCTGGTCAGCCTCTAATTTCACAGGGTAGATGCTGACCTTCCTTTCAGCCAACCATCCCGCATCGGGGCTGAGGGGGTGGGGGACAATGTTCCCTAACCCCTGAGCTCCGGTCTGGGGTGGCTGGTTTTTAACTACCTGCTTCATCCCCACCCATACCTTCCTCACATCCCTTTTCCTCTCGTCTTCAAAATCTATCATTTTTACGCCGTGTCTAAGGTGGAGCCACCATGCCGATGGACTGCCAGGCCACCAGGCCGGAGGGGTGGTCCCAAAGGGCGGCGCCTGGCTCTGCCGGGCCTGCAAGCACCTCTTGCAGTGTGTCAACTGTGAGAGGTGGTGAGCTATTGCGTCCCGTGTAAATAAGAGGGTCACCATGCCCAATGATGAGTATAAAAAAAAAACAACCCCCAACTTCCCCAAGAACAACGGAGCCGCCCTCGGGCAGCTCCACCCAAAAAATGGAGGTCCCCCCCCCTTGTGCTTGCGCAGGGGACCCTCCATACTTCTTTAACCGGAGAGGAGGCTTACTCCTCTCCTACGCCTACGGATGTAGGGGACTTCCCCTCACTCCCTTCTCTGGAGGTGCTTTCGGGCACCTCCCTATTTCCAGCGGCAGTCCCTCCGTTTCTTTCTAAGGGGACTGCCAAGAAAGCCAGCAGGCAGCCCATTGCCGACCGCCCCTCTTGTAAGCGGCTCGGTAGGGCAAACCCCCTTAGGGGGGAGAGGGAAGCCAGGCCCCTTCGGTCGCTTCCCTCAAAAGACCTGCTGGCAAGGATATTAAACCTTGCCGGGTTAAGGCTTGTGCCTCCCCACAAATGACTCTTGACGCTGCCAAGGGGACCTGCGATGTCCTGGGAGGGGATGGCCAACTGGAGGCCCCTCCTGTGATAGACATGGTCCTTGAGGAGACCCAGCCTCAGACGGTAGGGCCTTCCATGGGGGGGAATCCGGGCTCGGCGCCAAGCACCGAACCCGAGTCCGCCCCTATGCAAGGTCCCCCTCAAACGGCTGAGGGCTCCGAGGCAATACAAGGAGGGGAAGGATCTCCTCCGACAGGTGCCCCCACGACTACCAGGAACTTCTCCATTTCGGAGAGGGACCTGGCTGAGGCCGGCCCATCTGGCATGGGGGCTTCTGCCGGCGGAGGTGAGAAGCGGGTTCATTCCCCGCCCTCCTCTCCAAAAAGGAAAAAGACTAGAAAGACAAGGAAGACTCGGGGCTACTCTCCATCCGCGGGGGCTGCGGGGACGGATAGGTCTGCTGCCACTTTGGTAGGCGACCAAGCCAAGATCGGCACATCCAGGGCTCCCCCCTCTTCCCCCAGCGTGACCGTTTCCCGCAAGGCGAAACGGCCACGCGCCTCCACCGAGTCGTTAGACTCACAGGAGGCAACACCCCGGAAGATGGTCGCTAGGCCATCTTCCGGGGTTCCTAAAGCTGTCCCCCGAAAGGAGGACAGCAACAAAGGAGCTTCAGCTCCTTCGCCCACGCCCCGAGGTGGAGCGAGTGGCTCGGAGACGGTGGTTCCTCGAAAAGAGGGCCCCCCGCCTCCGAAGCCGCATTGCCCGCCTAAGGTTTCGAGGCGGAGGGAGCAAAAGACTCGCATGGCGAGCCCAACCTCCCCCAATAAGTCCTCGAAGGCGACAGCGCCTCCAGCGCTTTGTCCGGCCAACAGCGCCCGGGGTTCTGCCCCCGGAAAGCGTACGGCCATTCCCGTGAGGGTCTTCAGTTCGAGGAGGGCCCCCGCGTCCCCTCCGAGCTAGGCCTGGAGGGCATATTCCTTCAATGGAATTGCCGTGGACTTCGGGCCAACTGGGAGGAGCTGCGGAGGCTAGTCTCGTCCCGCTCCCCGTTAGCTATCTTTTTGCAGGAGACCATGCTAGGCGCGTGCCCCCTGCCCGCCCTCCCGGGTTACAAGGGTCTTGCGACCCCACCACCGTGGGATTGCCGGGCTGGGGGATGCGCGGTTTACACCCGGCATGATGTCTCCGTTCTTCCTTTCTCTTTAGATACCTCCTTTCAGGCAGTGGCTGTGCAGCTGCACCTGGATAGGAGGTATACTATCATTTCTGCGTACATTCCACCGTCAGCTGACTTCGACGCGGGGGACTTCCGCCGCGTCGTGGCACGGTTGCCGAGGCCCTATCTCTTGCTTGGAGATCTGAACGGCAGGCATCCTCTCTGGGGAGATTACTCCATAAATCCCAGGGGACAAGTCCTTGCCGATCTGATCGAAGAGCTTGAGATGGGTGTCCTAAACGTGGATGAGTTTACGCATCACTGTCCGAGAACCGCTTCATTTTCTTGCCTTGACCTATCTTTGTGCTCTTCTGATGCACAGCCTGATTTTGATTGGGGGGTGGTCGATGACCTCCATGGTAGTGATCACTTTCCCATTCAAATATCATTTTCAGGGCAACTGCCGCCTGAGAGACCACCTCGGTGGTGCTTGGCGCGGGCGCGGTGGCCTGCATTTCAGGAAATGACTGAATTCTCTATCTCAGTCGAGGAGTTTAGGTCGGTAGATGAGGCCGTTGAGTTCTCCGGCAACCTCATTTCCGTGGGCCTGACTACTATTCCTAAGACGTCTGGTCGTTTTGCACGCCGACCACTCCCATGGTGGTCGGCCGAGTGTGAGACGGCCCTCAAACAGAAGCGGTATGCCTACATGCGCTATAAGCGCCGCCCGAACGATTTCACTGTGGTTGAATTTCGTCGGGCTAGGGCTAGGTTCCGGTATATTTCGAAGCACGCCCGCTGCTCTTCTTGGCGGGCATACGTGTCTTCACTTAACGGGAAGACCCCTTTAGCTGAGGTGTGGAAGCGAGTCAAAAGGATTCGGGGCAAGTTCTCGCAGGACCCCCCTCCCGTTCTCCAGGAGAATGGGACCGCAATCTCGGACCCCGCGTCCGTGGCGGAATCCTTCGCGACCGCCTTTTCTGCATTCTCTAGCCGTGATGCTGCTCTGCCATCATTCAATGCACGTCTTGATGTCGGGGAAGGCTGCCGGCTTGACTTTACCTCGAGAGGCGGAGAACCCTTCAACGACAAGTTTACTGTAAGCGAGTTGCGTTCCGCTCTCGCTTCGTGCGCGGACACCGCCCATGGTCCGGACGAGGTCCCGTACGCCATGCTTCGACATCTAGGTGAGCGAGGCATGGCCTTTCTGTTAGATTTGTTCAACAGGATCTGGGTGGAAGGTCTTCTCCCAGACTCCTGGCGAATCGCTACAGTGCTTGCCTTTCGCAAACCGGGGAGAGATCACTCTACTCCGACCGGTTTCCGCCCAATCTCTCTAACCTCTTGCGTGTGCAAGTTGATGGAGAAATTGGTAAATGTTAGATTAGCCTTTTTCCTGGACAGCGGAGGCCATCTGTCTTCCGGACAGTGCGGCCTGCGCAAGTTCCACTCCACGTCGGATGCTCTGCTCCGACTGGAAAACGCCGTCTGCGAGGCTTTCCTTCGTAGACAGCACTACGCCACGGTGTTTTTCGATCTGGAGAAGTCCTATGATACCGCATGGCGATACGGTATCATGGAGACTCTCCACACGATGGGGGCGAGGGGACGCCTCCCAATTTTTATATCTGAATTTTTGCGAGATCGTCGATTCCGAGTACGGGTGGGGGGAGCCCTCTCCGGCCCAAAGGAGCAGGAAGAGGGTGTCCCGCAGGAAAGTGTCCTCAGTGTCACACTCTCTGCCCTGAGCATCAACGGCATCACCTCGGTGCTGCCGGAAGATGTTCTCGCTACGCTCTACGTGGACGACCTTTCGATCTCTTTTGGCGCGGCCCAGATGCCAACTCTGGAGCGTCGCTCCAACAGGCATTGAACCGCGTCTCTCGCTATGCCGAAGCGCACAGGTTTCGGTTTTCTTTGGCCAAGACTAAGGTGGTGCACTTCTGCCACCATCCACGGCTTCACCCCGACCCAGATTTGTTTCTTAATGGGGTGCGCCTGGATGTGGTTGAGTCGCACCGTTTCCTTGGTCTTGTATTCGACCGACGCCTCACCTGGGAGGCTCATATTCGCAGCCTTAGGGTCTCTTGTACCCGCGCCATGGACATTCTCCGTTCCTTGACGTTCAGCGCTTGGGGCGCTGATAGGGCTACTGCCTTACTTTTTTATCGATCCTTTGTTCGTTCGAAGCTCGACTACAGATGCGAGTTTTATGCATCCACAGCCGAGCGTTTATTGCGGAAGGTGGTTTCGATCCACCACACCGGCCTTCGCCTTGCGACCGGTGCCTTCCGCACTTCCCCCATTGAGAGCCTGTTGGTCGATGCTGGAGAGATGCCACTCGCTCTGCGCCGCGTGCAGTGTATCACTCGACTGTACGCGCGAGCCCGGCGCCTCCCTCAGTCGCCAACAGCTCTCACTGCATCCGCAGCTGATCTCGATGGTGCCTATGCCGTCGAGAGACGCCAGTCATACCCTAAGCCTTTTGGGTTTAGGGCCAGGAAACTCCTTCGAGAGGTAGATATCGCTCTCGGGCCGGTGGCGCCCCTGGTTTTGCCCAGGACGCCACCCTGGAGGGTACCACATTTGGCTCTTTGTCGCCACGCCTCTGCTCCCAAAGCTTGTACTGCGCCGGGAGTATTGCGTTCGACCTTTTTGGAGCACACATCGTGTCACGCTGGAACCGTGCCAGTGTATACGGATGGCTCCAAGTCCCAAGAGGGGGTCGGCTTCCACGCCGTATCCCCTCTGTTTGAAGTCAGCGGGGCTCTACCAGGCGCTGCGTCTGTCTTCACGGCCGAGCTGGTGGCAATACACCACTCGGTACGGGAGATTACGCGACGTGCCCGGTTCGGAGACCGGATTGTGATCTATAGCGACTCACAAAGCGCCCTGAGTGCTCTCGGGGCATTGGAATCTCCGCATCCCCTGGTTCGCGATATCCGTGACGCCACGGTTTTGGCGAGCCGGGCAGATGTCGAGATTATCTTCTGCTGGGTTCCTGGGCATGTAGGAATTGCGGGGAATGAGCGCGCCTTGATGAGGGCGCCAAAGAGTCCGCGAGGACTCTGCGACCGGACCAGCGTTTCGCTCTTCCTCACACCGACTACATGGCAGGAATACGGGCAGCTCTTCGGACTGCTTGGCAAAGAAGATGGGAGACGGTCGAAGGGAACTTAAAGTTGCTTGCCATTGCGCCGCGACTGTTCCCATGGACCTATCCCCCAATGCCGCGGCGGCTTCAGGTTGCTTTCTGTCATCTTCGAATCGGACACACTCGTGTGACGCATCGCTACTTGATGGAGCGCTCGCATGCGCCCTATTGCAACGACTGCGTCGTCCTCCAGACTGTTCGGCATATTCTTGTCGAATGTCCCAGTCTGGGTGATCTTCGCGCACGACACCTGTCCCGGTACCGGGATGGGCGGGGTCGCTACCGCCTGTCCCTTGTACTCGGGACGAGTGCGTGCACCATGACTGGTGAACTTATTGACTTTTGGGTGGAGGCCGGCCTTCTCCCTTTCATTTAACCCGGTTTTATTGTTGTTGTTGTTTTTGTTATTGCTTTCTTATTGTTATTTCTGTTTATTGTTGTTTCCTGTTGAACTATTTTGAAGTAGCCTAGAACTAGGCTGTTTGTTTACGGCAACTTATGCCTAAGTCGGCAGTCGCCAGATAGCCCCTTAACCAAAAAAAAAATAAAATAAAAAATCAGATCCTTCAAGGTGGGCGACTCCATCATGAAGAAAATCCCTCTTTAGGGTAACCTTACAAGCAATCTCAGCTATTCAGGGAAATGGGGGTGACGTATGAGCTAGTACATCCTCAACAATCTGAGAAGAAGCCTGTGAAAGCACACCCTGCAAGATCATCAGCAATTTTCAATGCCGGATATGTCACACCCTGAATCTGGAGTTGGTCAAATTGTACTGTGTACAACCTCTTCTATCATACAATGGTTTTTCTAGTACTAGTGAAGACTCCATGTAGCAGCAATTTATCAGGACTCTTCAGACTCTGATGAGTTCCACTTCTCTGGATTTCCTCCGTCTTGCTCTGGTCCTGTGCCTGACTTCTCCGGGTTTGATACAGATAGCTCCTTGGGGAGTTCAGCTTCGACTTCAGAGAGCTGTTCATCAACTTCTGGTAGTACCCAGGTGCAAGCAAACTCTCTCACTTCCGAATCTACCACTGCTGAATCAGCAGAGAGTGAGTTTTCAATGCCAGATGTGTCAGGCCCTGAACCTGTTGATGTAGACTCTGCTGGGTCTGCCATAACTTCTTCACCTTCTGGTTCGCCAGACATGAGTTCTCCAGTCATGGATACTTCCAACGCAGGAGAGTCCTGTTACTCCGTTGTATCATCTGACCCAGATGCAGTGCCTTATATCACTCATTCCTTGCCAAAGACTTGTAGTCAACCCATTGGTATTCCGGATGTGTCAGAGGTCTCTCTTGCTAGTAGGAGTGTTCACTTTTATAATTCTTGTCGGGAACCACAGGAGGATGTTTTCTACAGAGTCTTGAGGATTGCATAGTCGCTCAGGAGACAGAAATGGAACGGCTCCAGTTGTCCTTTAGCAGGGAAGATTCCTTGGGTTTTAATGTAGATCGTGTTAAAGACGTTGCCAACCCAGTTGACCTTGGTGAGCCGGAATCTGAATCTACAGAGTTATCCTTGAAGTCGTGCCTCGCAGGGTCACCATCGGAAGCAGAATATGGCTCTGATCTGGTACAGGAGTCAGTACATGATTTGGATTCTCCCTTAGCTGTATCAGTTCCCCAGTGTGGTATTTCGATGCAAACGTAGTTTCTGCTTCTGTTCCAGATGCTCCTTCGGATCCTTGTGCTTTGTCGGGTTCTCAGGGTTTGGTGTCACCTGATCCAGTTGGAACTGTTTATGTTCCTGAAGAAGATGTGTCTGCGGACATAACCAGGTCTCCCTTGAGTGACCCTTCTTGCCGTATTGGTTCTGCATCCTGATCTTGATATACCTGCTACTCCTGTTCCAATTCCTTCTTCTGAACTCCCCAACATGGATAGCGTGCCTTTTGCCGTGTCTGTTCTGCATCCTGTTCTTGATTTGCCAGCCACTCCTGTCACAGATTCTTCTTCTGAACTGCCGGATGCTGATAGTGTGTCTCGGACACCACCTAAATCTCCTTTGATTTCCTTGGTTTTCCCGAGACGCCTCGAGGTTCAGGATCAGGAACTCTTAGAAGGGTTAGCCTCAGTCCCTTAAAGAAAACTATAGAAGAAGCTCGAACCATTATCAATGAATTCAGGCGTCGTAGCCGTTTCTGGATAAGGAGTGAATTTCGGACTAGTTTAGCTGATCTTCCATCTACAGAACTTGTTGATGTTGAAGGGCCTTGTACCCGTTCTCGTGGACCTGTTCCGGATCTGCCGAATGTTCAGCCCAAGATTCCCGAGTACCGTGGCAAACGTCTTCCCAAGGCTTCAACACCTCAAACATAGTTATTTTTAAAGTGCTCCCTTAGGTCGACACTTGGGGATGGGAAATAAAGAGGTGTTTTCTTGTCTTTTTCCTTATGGCCGTTTAATTGGGTGTACCTTGGGTGGAGAGTGTTCTGATGTAATTTTCTGGGTACAGAAGTTGGGAATTGGTATTGCTGTGAAATCATTTCCTTCTAACTTATTCTGATCATTTATTTAACTCTACTCTTTCTTTCAGATTTTTTAGCTATATATTAAGCTCTTCTAGCATTGCTCATCTTTGATTGTACAGCAATATTTTTTATGTGCATTTTTTTGTAACATGCCTTAAATTCTAACATAATTTCTTTCCTGTACGTTTGGATTCATACCTGTTTTGAGCATGGATGACCGAGGTGAGCAGCTTAGCACCTATTAATCCTCTGTTACAATCTTAATTTTAAACATGGTATATTCTTTATTAAACCTTATGTGTTTTGTGCTTGATATTAATGTAGTTATCTCTTATTTATCTTTGGTCCATATTATTATATTCTGATAATAATTCCTTACATCCCTTTGCTTATATTAATTCAGTTTTCTTTGCATTGCTATTGTTTACTGAACTGCCTTTTTGAGCTGCACTGTAAGGATGCCATACTCATGATGCATCCACTCTTTCGTTTCACCCAGGTGTCCATACATCACCCCTCCTGTCGCTGCCTGGCGGGTGAGCCTTACTCTTCCCTTGCTTGACTGCCTCCATTCTGCACTCCCTGGTTCACTCCTGCCACGCTTCCTCAACACGAGTGTCCCAGTGTGGGGACAGGCTAAGGACAGTACTCGCTACGTGTAAAGCTCAAGGTCGCCTTACCAACTCCTTGTGTCTTTACGACTATACCATTGTCAACCCTTTGACCTACCCTATCCTACTCCCAGTACCTGACTAACATATCCTTTCCTCATCCTTACCCCTCTCAACCTTATTGTGTTGAATTCAGCTAGATTTATTATGGATTGACTAGTGCACTATTTGAGTCTTGTATATTTACTGATATTAGGGAGGGAGGGGGGCGAGATTTCTTTCTGTTTCTCCTGTTTGAGTTTGATTAATTTATTTGTATATATATTATTTTTGTCCATACACTTGAGCTGTATTATCTTCTAAGTTACTGTTGTTAAATATACTAATTTAAGTAATTAATCGTTTTATTACCATTTCTCGCATTAAACTTCATGTATGTCATCATGCAATTTATCGCTCATGGGCCATAGGTGCGGTTTTATACTGCAACTTACCGATGCTTACCATTATTGAGCTTAGTTATTCAGTCTAATTCATCCCTCTCCCTTTATTCATGCTAATTCTCATTACTCTCCTATTTCTGCTCTATTCAGTCTACTCTGCTCCCTATCATTTGCAGCTTGCCATCCTGCTTCTGTGCTTGAGGTTGTGGATTGGGATCTGTCTGGGAAAGAGCTAGTCTTAGTCTTGAGGAGTAGAAAGCGTACAAAGATGTGTTTTTTTGTTTTTGTTTTGTTTTTTTTAAGAGCTCATCTGGCGACTGCCTACTTGGGCATTAGTCGCCGTATTAAAACTGGCCTAGTTCTAGGCTACTTTAAAATAAAATTAAAGAAAAAAACAAAAAACAAAACACCCCAAAATGGGGAAAGGAAGCAAGCTGGTGCGTCGGGGAGAGGTCCCCCCGGCGCAGGAGCGTGCAACCAAAGGAAAAAAAAACAAACAAAAAACAAAACAAAACAAAACACAAACCTTGCTTAAATAATAGGGAGAAGGCCGGCCTCCCCCCAAAAGTCAGCAAGTCCACCAGTCAAAGTGCACGCACTCGTCCCGAGTACAAGGGACAGGCGGTAGCGACCCCGCCCATCCCGGTACCGGGACAGGTGTCGTGCGCGAAGATCACCCAGACTGGGACATTCGACAAGAATGTGCCGAACAGTCTGGGGGACGACGCAGTCGTTGCAATAGGGCGCAGGCGAGCGCTCCACCAGATAGCGATGCGTCACACGAGTGTGTCCGATTCGGAGACGACAGAAAGCAACCTGAAGCCGCCGCGGCATTGGGGGATAGGTCCATGGGAACAGTCGCGGCGCAATGGCACGCAACTTTAAGTTCCCTTCGACCGTCTCCCATCTTCTTTGCCAAGCAGTCCGAAGAGCTGCCCGTATTCCTGCCATGTAGTCGGTGTGAGGAAGAGCGAAACGCTGGTCCGGGCGCAGAGTCCTCGCGGACTCTTTGGCGCCCTCATCGGCGCGCTCATTCCCCTCAATTCCTACATGTCCAGGAACCCAGCAGAAGATAATCTCGACATCTGCCCGGCTCGCCAAAACCGTGGCGTCACGGATTTCGCGAACCAGGGGATGCGGAGATTCCAATGCCCCGAGAGCACTCAGGGCGCTTTGTGAGTCGCTATAGATCACAATCCGGTCTCCGAACCGGGCACGTCGCGTAATCTCCCGTACCGAGTGGTGTATTGCCACCAGCTCGGCCGTGAAGACAGACGCAGCGCCTGGTAGAGCCCCGCTGACTTAAAACAGAGGGGAAACGGCGTGGAAGCCGACCCCCTCTTGGGACTTGGAGCCATCCGTATACACTGGCACGGTACCAGCGTGACGCGATGTGTGCTCCAAAAAGGTCGAACGCAATACTCCCGGCGCAGTACAAGCTTTGGGAGCAGAGGCGTGGCGACAAATAGCCAAATGTGGTACCCTCCAGGGTGGCGTCCTGGGCAGAACCAGGGGCGCCACCGGCCCGAGAGCTATATCTACCTCTCGAAGGAGTTTCCTGGCCCTAAACCCAAAGGGCTTAGGGTATGACTGGCGTCTCTCGGCGGCATAGGCACCATCGAGATCAGCTGCGGATGCAGTGAGAGCTGTTGGCGACTGAGGGAGGCGCCGGGCTCGCGCGTACAGGCGAGTGATGCACTGCACGCGGCGCAGAGCGAGTGGCATCTCCCCAGCATCTCCCAACAGGCTCTCAATGGGGGAAGTGCGGAAGGCACCGGTCGCAAGGCGAAGGCTGGTGTGGTGGATCGAATCCACCTTCCGCAATAAACGCTCGGCTGCGGATGCATAAAACTCGCATCCGTAGTCGAGCTTCGAGCGAACAAAGGATCGATAAAAAAGTAAGGCGGTAGCCCTATCAGCGCCCCAAGCGCTGAACGTCACGGAACGGAGAATGTCCATGGCGCGGGTACAAGAGACCCTAAGGCTGCGAATATGAGCCTCCCAGGTGAGGCGTCGGTCGAATACAAGACCAAGAAACGGTGCGACTCTACCACATCCAGGCGCACCCCATTAAGAAACAAATCTGGGTCGGGGTGAAGCCGTGGATGGCGGCAGAAGTGCACCACCTTAGTCTTGGCCAAAGAAAACCGAAACCTGTGCGCTTCGGCATAGAGAGAGACGCGGTTCAATGCCTGTTGGAGTCGACGCTCCAGAGTTGGCATCAGGGCCGCGCCAAAAGAGATCGAAAGGTCGTCCACGTAGAGCGTAGCGAGAACATCTTCCGGCAGCACCGAGGTGATGCCGTTGATGCTCAGGGCAAAGAGTGTGACACTGAGGACACTTCCCTGCGGGACACCCTCTTCCTGCTCCTTTGGGCCGGAGAGGGCTCCCCCCACCCGTACGCGGAATCGACGATCTCGCAAAAATTCAGATATAAACATTGGGAGGCGTCCCCTCGCCCCCATCGTGTGGAGAGTCTCCATGATACCGTATCGCCATGCGGTATCATAGGCCTTCTCCAGATCGAAAAACACCGTGGCGTAGTGCTGTCTACGAAGGAAAGCCTCGCAGACGGCGTTTTCCAGTCGGAGCAGAGCATCCGACGTGGAGTGGAACTTACGGAAGCCGCACTGCGCAGAAGACAGATGGCCTCCGCTGTCCAGGAAATAGGCTAATCTAACATTTACCAATTTCTCCATCAACTTGCACACGCAAGAGGTTAGAGAGATTGGGCGGAAACCGGTCGGAGTAGAGTGATCTCTCCCCGGCTTGCGAAAGGCGAGCACAGTAGCGATTCGCCAGGAGTCTGGGAGAAGACCTTCCACCCAGATCCTGTTGAACAAATCTAACAGAAAGGCCATGCCTCGCTCACCCAGGTGTCGAAGCATGGCGTACGGGACATCGTCCGGACCATGGGCGGTGTCCGCGCACGAAGCGAGAGCGGAACGCAACTCACTCACAGTAAACTTGTCGTTGAAGGGTTCTCCGCCTCTGGAGGTAAAGTCCAGCCGGCGGCCTTCCGCGACATCACGACGTGCATTGAATGATGGCGGAGCAGCATCACGGCTAGAGAATGCGGAAAAAGCGGTCGCTAAGGATTCCGCCACGGACGTGGGGTCCGAGATTGCGGTCCCATTCTCCTGGAGAACGGGAGGGGGGTCCTGCGAGAACTTGCCCCGAATCCTTTTGACTCGCTTCCACACCTCAGCTAAAGGGGTCTTCCCGTTAAGTGAAGACACGTATGCCCGCCAAGAAGAGCGGCGGGCGTGCTTCGAAATATACCGGAACCTAG
The DNA here is from genome assembly GCA_963969495.1 of Ceratothoa steindachneri. Lineage (NCBI taxonomy): Eukaryota > Metazoa > Arthropoda > Malacostraca > Isopoda > Cymothoidae > Ceratothoa > Ceratothoa steindachneri. The sequence goes on along the minus strand of OZ018324.1, from coordinate 133,941,505 downwards.
CCCTAGCCCGACGAAATTCAGCGACAGTGAAATCGTTCGGGCGGCGCTTATAGCGCATGTAGGCATAACGCTTCTGTTTGAGGGCCGTCTCACACTCGGCCGACCACCATGGGAGTGGTCGGCGTGCAAAACGGCCAGACGTCCTAGGAATAGTAGTCAGGCCCACGGCGATGAGGTTGCCGGAGAAGAACTCAACGGCCTCATCTACCGACCTAAACTCCTCGACTGAGATAGAGAATTCAGTCATTTCCTGAAATGCAGGCCACCGCGCCCGCGCCAAGCACCACCGAGGTGGTCTCTCAGGCGGCAGTTGCCCTGAAAATGATATTTGAATGGGAAAGTGATCACTACCATGGAGGTCATCGACCACCCCCCAATCAAAATCAGGCTGTGCATCCGAAGAGCACAAAGATAGGTCAAGGCAAGAAAATGAAGCGGTTCTCGGACAGTGATGCGTAAACTCATCCACGTTTAGGACACCCATCTCAAGCTCTTCGATCAGATCGGCAAGGACTTGTCCCCTGGGATTTATGGAGTAATCTCCCCAGAGAGGATGCCTGCCGTTCAGATCTCCAAGCAAGAGATAGGGCCTCGGCAACCGTGCCACGACGCGGCGGAAGTCCCCCGCGTCGAAGTCAGCTGACGGTGGAATGTACGCAGAAATGATAGTATACCTCCTATCCAGGTGCAGCTGCACAGCCACTGCCTGAAAGGAGGTATCTAAAGAGAAAGGAAGAACGGAGACATCACGCCGGGTGTAAACCGCGCATCCCCCAGCCCGGCCATCCCGCGGTGGTGGGGTCGCAAGACCCTTATGCCCCGGGAGGGCAGGCAGGGGGCACGCGCCTAGCATGGTCTCCTGCAAAAAAATAGCTAACGGGGAACGGGAGGAGGCGAGCCTCCGCAGCTCCTCCCAGTTGGCCCGGAGTCCGAGGCAATTGCATTGAAGGAATATGCCCTCCAGGCCTAGCTCGGAGGAGACGCGGGGGCCCTCCTCGAATTGAAGACCCTCACGGGAATGGCCGTACGCTTCCCGGGGGCAGAACCCCGGGCGCTGTTGGCCGGACAAAGCGCTGAAGGCGCTGTCGCCTTCGAGGACTTATTGGGGGAGGTTGGGCTCGCCATGCGAGTCTTTTCCTCCCTCTGCCTCGAAACCTTAGGCGGGCGCTGCGGCTTCGGAGGCGGGGGGGCCTCTTTTCGAGGAACCACCGTCTCCGAGCCAATCGCTCCACCACTAGGCGTGGGCGAAGGAGCCGAAGCTCCTTTGTTGCTGTCCTCCTTTCGGGGGACAGCTTTAGGAACCCCGGAAGATGGCCTAGCGACCATCTTCAGGGGTGTTGCCTCCTGTGAGTCTAACGACTCGGTGGAGGCGCGTGGCCGTTTCGCCTTGCGGGAAACGGTCACGCTGGGGGAAGAGGGGGGAGCCCTGGTTTTAGCCGGGGCTGGGTATGAACCCTTTTTGCCGCCAGCTTTACCAGGGGAGCGCCCGGGTGGGTAGAGCCCGCAGAAGGGCTCCGAATGGGCGCGGAAACAACCATGCTCGTTGGCCTGGATGGGCCAGGAGCAGAGGGTGCCTTTCGAACTACTGAGGCATATGACGTCCCAGGCAGAGCTGGGCGCGCCAGGACCAAGTCCTTAGCCTCGCGGAATGAGAGTCTATCCTGGGCCTGAACGGCCAGGATTTCTTTCTCAAGGAGATATGCACCACATTGCTTCGAAGATGCAGGGTGCGGCTCTCCGCAATTGACACACTTGGCCACACACGATTTGGACTTATCGTGTGCGACCTTGGAGCAATTTACACAGACTTCGGGTGACCCCGACTTTGCACGTCTACATGAGCGATTCGTATGGCCGAAGCGGTGACAGTAATAGCACCGCCGCGGCAGTGGCACGAATGCCTTCACGCGGTAGCGGTACCAACCGGCACGCACCGACTCAGGGAGCTTGTCACAGTCGAACGTGACGAAGAGTGTAGGGGTGGGTCTCGAAGCCCCTCCCTGTTTTCTCATCACACGTTCGACCTTGACCGCCCCATGGTCGGCCAGCTCTAGGGTGATGTCCTCAATGGAGTAGTCAACGAGTTCCCTCGCATAAACTACTCCTTTCACAAAGTTCATGGTAGAGTGCGGCGTCACACTCACCGGGGTGCCATGAAGTGTCCGAAGAGCACTTATCTTAGCCGCCTCGGCGGGATTCGCCGCATTCGCCAGAAGGCTGCCGTCCGAGAAACGGGTCACCTTCGGCTCTCTACCAATTGCACTAGCTAATCCTCTCCTCTGATGGATCATGTTGCCCTTGGCCAACATGGTGCCATCAGTGGAGCGAATAACGAGGAAGCGTTTGAAGCCAGCGGGCTCGAAAACGCCAGGTAACCTCTGAATGAGGGGCCCCGATGTCATCGAGGCTCCGCCCTGTGCACTCTTGGTCTTAGTCAGGGGCTCCGCACACGAGGGGGTAGAGGGGCCGGATGTGCCGATCTTGGCTTGGTCGCCTACCAAAGTGGCAGCAGACCCATCCGTCCCCGCAGCCCCAGCGGATGGAGAGGAGCCCCGAGTCTTTTTCGTCCTTTTAGTCTTTTTATTCTTTTTCTTTTTTGGAGAGGAGGGCGGGGAATGAATCCGCTTTTCACCTCCGCCGGCAGAAGCCCCCAGGCCAGATGGACCGGCCTCAGCCAGGTCCCTCTCCGAAATGGAGAAGGTCCTGGTTGTCGTAGGGGCACCTGTCGGAGGAGATCCCTCCCCTCCTTCTACTGGCTCGGAGCCCTCAGCCATTTGAGGAGGACCTTGCATAGGGGCGGACTCGGGTTCGGTGCTTGGCGCCGAGCCCGAATTCCCCCCCATGGAAGGCCCTACCGTCTGAGGCTGGGTCTCCTCAAGGACCATGTCTATCACGGGAGGGGCCTCCAGTTGGCCATCCCCTCCCAGGACATTGCAGGTCCCCTTGGCAGTGTCGCCAGTCTTGTTTGGGGAGGCACAGGCCTTGACCCCGGCAAGGTTTAATATTTTTGCCAGCAGGTCTTTTGAGGGAAGCGACCGAAGGGGCCTGGCTTGCCTCTTCCCCCTAAGGGGGTTTGCCCTACCGAGCCGCTTTGATGGGGAGCGGCTGGCTAAGGGCTGCCTGCTGGCTTTCTTGGCAGTCCCCTTGGAAAGAAAAGAGGGGACTGCCGCTGGGAAAAGGGAGGTGCCCGAAAGCACCTCCAGAGAAGGGGGTGAGGGGGAGTCCCCTGCACCCGTAGGCGAAGGAGAGGAGTAAGCCTCCTCTCCGGTTAGAGAAATATGGAGGGTCCCCTGTGCAAGCACAGGGGGGGGGGACCTCCATTTTTTTGCTGGAGCTGCCCAAGGGCGGCTCCGTTGTTCTTGGGGAAGTTGGGGGTTGGGTTTTTTTTTGTGATTTTCATCATTGGGCATGGTGACCCTTCTTTTAATACGGGATGCAATAGCGCACACCTCTCGCAGTAGCCCGCACTGCGAGAGGTGCTTACAGGCCCAGCAGAGCCAGGCGCCGCCATTTGGGACCACCCCTCCCGCCTGGTGGCCTGGCAGTCCATCGGCATGGCGGCTCCACCTTGGACACGGCGTATAAATGATAGATTTTGAAGACGAGAGGAAAAGGGATGTGAGGAAGGTATGGGTGGGGATGAAGCAGGTAGTTAAAAACCAGCCACCCCAGACCGGAGCTCAGGGGTTAGGGAACATTGTCCTCCACCCCCTCAGCCCCGATGCGGGACGGTTGGCTGAAAGGAAGGTCAGCATCTACCCTGTGAAATTAGAGGCTGACCAGAGAAAGTTGTGGGAGAGGTTCTGTAAAAAGAGAGGAAACAAGTGTTTTGAAGGAAGGAAGAGAGGCTAGGCTGGGGCCGGACGGGGTGCTGAGTCCCGTCAGCACGGCGGCCAGAATGGCAAATCGTCGCGCCCCTTACGGGGCAAAGAAGAGTGAAAGGAAGAATGCAAGTACGAATGAAAGTAAGTCTGAGCAGAGTGTTTCTGGTATGGGGGATCTTGAAAGGGAGATTGAGTTTTTGCGTAAACAGGTGAGTGATTTGGCTGGTATAAGTAGACGAGTGAGTGAGCTGCCTGTGCCTGATTTTTCTGGTTTTGGGAACTATGAATGATAGTGTGTTTGGGCAGAATGAACCTAGTGTGGCTGATTTTTCGGGTTTTATGAATGGTAATAGTAGGGGTGAGTTTGATGTAGTGAATGATGAAGTGGCTGATTTTTCAGGTTTCTGGTGGGAACCAGTCAAAGGGGTTTCTGGTATGCCTGTTGAGAATACAGGGGATGTGAGTGACCTGTCTGTTTTGCAAGAGTGTACCTTGAGTTGGATGAGAGCTGTGAGTGAGGAGCTGATGAATGGGGGTATGAAGAGTGAAGGTTCTGAACGGAAGAGTATGAAAGAGTTCTGTCATGAGATGGGAGAACTGGTAATGAGGGCTAAAAGTATGGTGGACGATATGATCAATAGTGACGATGAGACTGACAGGATGACTGATGAACAAGCCTGACTGATTGCTACGCGTAGCCAGGGACCAGTAGACGAGTGTGAATGGGTGCAGAAGGGTGTGATTGAGTATAAAAGGCACCGTGAGTAAGGACTGAGAGTCTATTGTGAGTGACTGTGGTCAAATGGCTTAAGGAAGGAGGGGTGTGGTGGAGCAAATGTGAGTGTGTATAAGGGGCCATTCTCCCATCCTTTTTCCCAATACACTCTTCCTCCTGTAAGAATGTCTGTGTGTGAATAACTGGAATTTAAATTTTGTTTTGTTTTTAATTTTATTGATGTTTGTATTCTCTTTTCAGATAGTTTCTTTGCTAAATTTATTTTAACAAAAGATTATATTTTGAAACAGAATAGTTTTAAAGATCAATATTTAAAGAATTATTAATGCTGAAAATTGTTTGGATATACATTTAGAGAGAGTGGAAGCTTGGACGGACTGAGAGAGGGGTTCTCTAGATGAGTGCTCCGCCCAGCCCTGAGACGGAGGGCTTTCATACCTCGCTAGACACCTGAACTGCCCACCTGCATTGGCTGACGAGCCTGCCTCCTTTTGTATTAGCCTACTACCACCCACCTCCAGCGCACATGTGATAGCACGTACCCCTTTTCATTCGGTTGTTGTTGTTTTTTCCATTTTGTTGTGTAGATATATTCAAGTAAATTTGTTCTATTCTCCAGTCATAAAATTCTTTTGGTATATTGTTTGGATTGGGGAATTTGGCCGTATTTTGAAGTGTGCACACTTCCCTTGTGAATATAAATTATAATTATATTATTGTAATTATCATTGTACATTTTTTTTGTAAGTAAAGGACTGTATATACAATCCGTTTCATTCTCCTTCAATTTCTCACATCCGAATTTGTTTAGGAAGCAGGTTGGAATGATTGGGATTAGAGCATAGATTTTCAGCCCGCTACAGGGTGTTATAAGGTAAGGTGTGTTGCTTGTGTGTTTGATGGCTTGATGAGAATGAATGATCCTTTTGTATGTGTGCAGGCGGACCCCAGAGTGAAAGGGCAGATGAGGGGGATCCAAGTTGGAGTTGTACTGGGTCACCTTTCCACTGTCTTTGAGGTGGGTATGGATGATAACACGGATGTCAGGGTAAATGTTGTGAATGAAAAGACGTGTGAATGGACGTATAATTAAGTGGAAAGGATGGTGGAATTGGATGAATGTTTGACTCTGTATGAAATGGAGGATGTGTATGGCTCTGTAATTTCTAGTCAGTTCTTTACTACCCCCTTTGTGGATTGGAGCAACTATTCCTACTTTCAGGGATGCAGGGACTAGGCCGGTAGCCAATGATTTGACTGCCAGCAGTCTCAGTGGCCTAGCAAGCTCCTTTTTGCATGTTTTTAGAAACTTTGCACTAAAGCCATCTGGTCTTGCTACTGAGTCAATTCCATTTATGTCAGAGATGATGTCTTCAAGTTCTGGTTCTATGTCAGTTAGTTTAGGTGTGCAATAGATATCTGATTCCTGGAAGAAGGTTTCTGGATCCTCCACAATTTTGTCACCTCATGATATGCTAAATACACTTTCATACTGAAACTTGAGGATCTGTGCCATTTCTTTTTGGTCTCCCACTAGGTTGCCTTCTTTATTTTCTAGGGGGCCAATAGTTGCTACATTTCTCAATTTTTTGTATGCATAGGAGAAAAAGGATTTGGGGGTTTTCCTTTATTTTGAGGACTGCTCGGAGCTCCTCTCTCCTCTGTTCTTTGTGAGATTTTAGTAGCCTGATTTCTATATCTTGGAGAGCCTTTTGTAGTTTGGCAGCAGTGTTTTGCCCAGGTTTTCTTGCTACTTTGTTTTTGTAGTGGTTCCTCTTTCTCATAAGAATACATCTACTCATATCTCTCAGTATTTGCTTTTTCTTGGATGCGCTGCCCTTTTTCTGAATGTGGGCTTCGCAGATATCCTAGCATTTACTGTTAAGTGTGTTCAGGATATCTTCACAATCTTTCTCAGCCAAGATGCTTGTTTTGAATTTCTGTCCAATTTATTTCTTTGCCGTAGAAGTTTAGTCATCCCATGTTTGACATGAATGTTGTCAACTTTTATCTTCAAAGGTCACTAAACTTGGATAGAATGTCAACCTTTGTTTTCAAAAGTCAATAATCTTGGATAGGTTGTCAACTTTTATCTTCAAAAGTTACTAAACTTGGATAGATTATCAACTTTTGTCTTTAAATGTCAAACTTAGAGATGAAGCTAAAAATGAAGCCAGTAGTTGAATCTTCAACAAATATGCAGAGGTTTGATTCCTCATGGCCTCCACAGATACTCAGTTTTAAATATCCTGACTGAAGCTTTGGCTTTGTGTAATGCTGTATCAGTTTTCAAAGTCAGCAAGAGGATTGATAGTACAATCCCTGTTAGTTGTTTGTCACAATACCCCTGTTGATGTTGGTCAGCGGTTGCAATGATGTCATTGCTTCCAAGCGCATTGCCCTCTATAATAAATGTTTACTATTTCAGTCAGAATTTGGAAGGGTTGAATCTCTCTTTCAGTACCTCCTGGATGTTGCAGAGAGAAAAGATGGTCTGATTGCTTTATTGGGCTGCATTACTGACAGAATTGGAGATGCCAAAGAAGTAAGAATGTAAAGAGAGGAAGTCATTGTGCAGGAGAAAGGGAGTCAAATGAAACATAAGCATCTGTGGCAAGTGAATGAATGTTTATCTTTAGAAAGCAGGTGATATTCATATTGGGTTGTGTTGGCTGATTGGCTTCCAGGTTCAAAGTTAACTGTTTCGTTTTTTAATAAAGTTATAATTTTGAAGAATTTGATAGAATTTAGTTTTGAGCCTCCACTCCAGATACCTGGATTCTTGGAAGCACTGCTTCCATAAATTTGATTTGAAAAAAATTAAATTTGAGTCTCAGTGTTTGCGCTGCCAAAAATAGATTACAGTGAATTTTACTTTTAACTTGTTCATTTTACTCAAGTGTTATGATTTTGCATGATTTCTCTTTAAAATGTATTTCAAAGCATTCATAATAGTACTTTTTTGACCATCTATGATTTTTACTTTTTTTCCTATCAACTTTTACTCACTTTAATTTTGTTTACTTTATTCAAACCAAACTTTACCCATTTTATGTCGATTGTTGCACAAATTTACTTTCATACATGCGTGACTCAAAAGTTATATGCTTTTTATTTTTAGTTCTCAAGTAATAAAAAGTAAATTTGGAGCTCTGCTTCCATAACTTTATTCAAATTTGGAGTCATGTTTTGAAGTATATTTATACTAGTGTTTTCCATATTTCAGATATTAATGATGATCTTGTGGTTAGAGTGAGGCATATTTTCTTACTTATTGCCTACTATTATACTTTGAAATATGTTTCTTACTAATGTTTTGTTAAAAAAAGCCAAGAGCAAGTAAGTAATTTATCCATTTGATAACTGTTACCAAACTTTAAAATGTTGAAAATAATATTCATAAAGTAAATGAGTTGTAATTTAGTAATAGAAAAGTAGAACCTTTTATAGGTAGTTGTTTTTTGATATCCAAATTTCACTTGAATTTTATACCTCCTTAGTTATATAACACATTTCCAAGCTGCCTTTTCTGATTACAAAAACCATTAACCCATTTACTGCGGTGAACTATATTTAGTGCCTCCAAAATATAAATCAATTTTGCGGTGAAACTAAATATAGATGCTATCTAAAAAATGTAGTTACAGTATTGTGTCAGAGAATATATTTAGTTTTATTTAAAAAAACTATTGTGCACTCCAGAAAAAACTAAGAGGGTATACAAGTGCAACATTCCACTGTATCATGCCTTGCTTTCAGGTATACCACGCTCAAGAAAATCTTCAATAGATAAATGAAAATTTTGAGGAATGGAGGGAGGGGAGTAAACAAGTCATGAAAAATTCTCCATAAATAAACAAAATTATCATGTTAAATTTTATTCATTATACCAAGATTTCTAGATAATTTTTTGTGAAAATAAAAATGTTTATGCATATATGTGAGCGACTCCTAATATTAGTAAGTCATGGCAGTTCTTTTTGGTAATATACCACTATATATATATATATATATATATATATATATATATATATATATATATATATATATATATATATATATATATACATTAATCTATATATAAATCTTTCATGACTGTAAAAGAATCATGAAATAAATCCAGCAAGCCGCAAAAAACAATAATTTTTCTTCGGAAAAAGTAATTTCCTAATTCAAAAATTTTGTATCATATAACCCCAATATTCAGGAGATTAGGCTCATGAGGGCAGCACTGGTTGGTGTTACGGGTAATTTTTTTGCATTTTTAATCTCAGTTTGTGGGAAAACTAAGCCACCTGGGTCAAAACTGATTTTATTTTTGGAATCCTTGCAAATATGTAGGCCAGGCTAGTCATTTTCAGCACCTCATAGCATATAGCAACTGAGTAAAGGCCCATTAAAAATGCCTCTATGAAACTGCCAGTCCTGGTTCCAGTGGTTGGGGTCAAAAACAGGGGTACTGTAGCTTGGAAACTATAGCAGCTACAGAGCTGAAATTTTGCACAAGTCTTTTTTGTTAAAGTATTAACTTATTTACCAAATTTCATCAAAATCTGATCTGGGGAGCATTGGACCACATGACATGGAATGACCCCTTAGATATGCCAAAAAGAGATATAATTCCTGCCTTAGCCCTTTGGCTGTTGGGTTAATGACTCAGTTGAGATTTTAACCTAACTTGAGCAATTTTACTTCCACCTAAGCTGCCACCCTGTAGGATAACATCATTTGGTATTTGTTGCTAGGTCTATTCCAAGAAGGCTCCCATAGCACTGGAAATACTGCATATGTCCTTCTTTCAGTACACTTCAATTTATTAAAAAAACAAAAACAGGAAGGCCACCATTTCATTATATAACGTATATTTATTGTGTCTTGCAGTTCCAAATTTCACTAGTTCTTTTTTTAAATCACTCGATTGGGTTCTATCCTCACAAATTAGTACACCAATATTGAAAACTTTGAAGATCTACTCTGTCTCAGACCCAACTTATTCCTCAAGTGGGGTCAGTTTCAGGATCCAAGAAGGTTTTTTCAAGATTTCTTTGTAAGTCTTGTAGCAAAAATATTTAATACATTGATAGCAGTAGGTCAGGTCATTAAGTTTAATTGAATATAAAATGTACAGTACTGGCAGAATTATTATTTTTCCAAAATTTTAATTTTTTCTTTTAAAAAAGCCAGTGAAACCAATTTCATTGATTACAAGTGCATTTATTTTATGCACCAACACCGAACAACTATTTAACTTTTATCTTCAACAGCCTTAGTATAATTGATAACACTGGAGGAACAACACTGCATTAGACCATTTTAATGTAGACACAGCATTTGTGTGAGTTAGTTGGTATCTTGGCTTTAGAATGCAAATAGGATGTTTTCTGTTATTTATTGTTAACAATAGTGTTTTTGTGTGTGTTTCAGATAATTTATTTGTTATTTTAATAGTTTGATTTTTGTGCTTCAGGTAGTTTTTTAGCTATAAATGAATTAAACCAAAATGGGTAAACCGTGATTTAAGTCTTCAAAAAATTGAACAGATAAAGATTTTACTGAAAGAAACTAAATTATTAAGAAAAAAATAACAGTCAAGATTTAAATTCAAAAAAGGGTTGGAAAATGTGGTTGAAAATTAAAAAAAACTCCAAGAACAGATAGAAAATTAATACAATGGGCTCTTAAGAACGGAAGAATATCTTGCAGGGAGATTTCTATTGAGCTGGCAACAGAGGGTGTTAGCCTTGCCTAAAGAACAGGATTTTGGAAGCTGCATTGAAATCATTTCACCCAAGAAAGAACCCTCAACTCACAGAAACAATAATGAAGGTATACTATTCCTGGGCAAAAAGAATCACCTTGAGTGGACTTCAAAACAATGGGGAACAGTAAGAATGATGCATCTAGTTAACTAGTTACCTGTAATTCATAAAAAAGCATTAATATCTACTAACTTTAACAGTGGCACATTTTTGTAATGGCTCCAATCTTTTCAAACTATAAAGTTTATTTGATGATTCATTACTTCAATGGCTTTTCTACTATTTCAGGTAGTTTTCTCTGATGAATCAACCATTGCAGTGCTAGATGACCACATGGAGAAGAATTTATGGCTGAATGTCTGAGGAAAACAGTAAAATTTCCAACTAAAATCATGCTATGGGGACCTATTAAAGGTCATTTACTACCTCAAATAAGGGAATGGTATGTTGACAGATAGCCAACAAGACTTGGCTCCATGTCATACAACAAATTTAGTGAAAGCATGGTGTGCACATAATGGAGTTCAGCTGCCTCCATGTCTTGGAAATTCTCCAGACATGAAACCGGTTGAGAGCTCATGGTGTGTGTTGAAAATGAAATACACACAGAGCTCATTACGACCAAACAACAACTCATATACTGTCTCATTGAAGTTTGGTTCAGATCTAAGTGAATCCTGAAATGTGCAAAAAATTGATCAAGACTTGTTAAAGCACTCATTGATGCCTAGGGTGGCGAACTGCTTACTAATGAAGGTAGAAGACTTAACACTTTGACAATGTGTCAAAATAAATCTATTTGCCATCAATAAAATTAGTTTTATTAGCATTTTTTAGAAATATTTCAATTTTTTTAAAAAACAATAATTCTGCCAGTACTGTATATTCAGTGTTGCTTTGTATAAAGTATATTGTTATCTGGTTATTGTTCTGCACCTGAAATAAAGCATTTATGAGAGTACCAGTGGTTTGAGATTAGCCATCATGTTCAAATATGCTTTCATAATCATACTCCTAGAGCTGCCCATTTTTCTACTCTCCCAAACTTTAAAATTTACTGTTTACCATTATCTTTATTATAAACAAGTAATTGAGGAATTAAATGCCATTTGGACCTTATCTACTTATCCCTTTCCTGCAGCTTGAAAGGAGTCTGGTTCTGCCTTTTCAAAATTTATGTTGGTTCCCTGACTGTTGCCATTGGTATTACCTTGGCATCATCTTGACAATGGAGTATTTCCCTCAATTGTAATGTTTCATATTTTGCATTCCATGCAATATGTGTCATTTTCTCCACAGAAAATTAATGTGGATAATCGTTTCAGAAACATGGAAAACTTTTGCAAGGGGGCAGTCTCTTTTAATTGGATTTAAACATTTCTTTATGCTAAAAACCCTGTAAGGGGTGCGGCGATTTGCCATCCTGGCCACCGTGCTGACGGGATCCAGCGCTCTGTCCGGCCCTAGCTTAGCCACTCTTCCTTCCTTCAGATAGCCTGTATTTCTCCCCTAATTCGTCGCTTTTCAAACAACCTCTCCCACAGCTTTCTCTGGTCAGCCTCTAATTCCACAGCGTAGATGCTGACCTTCTTCTCAGCCAACCGTCCCAGATCGGGGCTGAGGGGGGAGGGGACAATGTTCCCTAACCTCTAAGCTCCGGTCTGGGGTGGTTGGTTTTTAACAACCTGCTTCATCCCCACCCATACCTTCCTCACATCCCTTTTCCTTTCTTCTTCACACTCAGTTTTATGCCGCATCTAAGGTGGAGCCGCCATGCCGATGGACAGCCAGGCCACCAGGTGGGAGGGGTGGTCCCAAATGGCGGTGCCTGGCTCTGCCAGGCCTGTAATCACCTCTTGCAGTGTGGGCAACTGCGAGAGGTGGTAGGCTATTGCGTCTCGTGTAAAAAAGAGGGTCACTATGCCCATGTATGCAAATAAAACCCCCCAAATCTCCCCATTTCCCCTGGTACAGCGACGGAGCGGCCCTTGGGCAGCTCCACCCAAAAAATGGAGGTCCCCTTTCCCCTGTGCTTGCACAGGGGACCCTCCATATTTCTCTAACGGAGAGGAGGCTTACTCCTCTCCTTCGCCTACGGGTGCAGGGGACACCCCCTCACCCCTTCTCTGGAGGTGCTTTCGGGCACCTCCCTTTTTCCAGCGGCAGTCCCCTTTCCAAGGAAACTGCCAAGAAAGCCAGCAGGCAGCCCATTGCTGACCGCCCCTCGTGTAAGCAGCTTGGTAGGGCACACTCCCTTAAAGGGGAGAGGGAAGCCAGGCCCCATCGGTCACTTCCCTCAAAAGACCTGCTGGCAAGAATATTGAACCTTGCCGAGGTCAAGGCCTGTGCCTCCCCACACAAGACTAGTGTTAATACAGCTAACAGGACCTGCAATGTCTTAGGAGGGGATGGCCAACTGGAGGCCCCTCCTGTAACACACATGGTCCTTGAGGAAACCCAGCCTCAGACGGTAGGGCCTTCCATGGGGGGGAATCCGGGCTCGGAACCAAACACCGAACCCGAATCCGCACCTATGCAAGGTCCTCCTCAAACGGCCAGGGTCTCTGAGGCAGTACAAGGAGGGAAGGTATCTCCTATGACTACCAGGACCTTCTCTATTTCGGAGAAGGATCTAGCTGAGGCCGATCCATCTGGCCTGGGGACTCCCCGTAAGGGGCGCGGCGATTTGCCATCCTGGCCGCCGTGCTGACGGGATCCAGCGCTCCGTCCGGCCCCAGCTTAGCCTCTCTTCCTTCCTTCAGATAGCCCGATTTCTCCCCTACCTCGTCGCTTTTCATACAACCTCTCCCACAACTTTCTCTGGTCAGCCTCTAATTTCACAGGGTAGAATGCTGACCTTCGTCTCAAGCCAACCACCCCGGATCGGGGCTGGGGGGGGAGGGGACATTGTTCCCTAACCCCTCAGCTCCGGTTCGGGATGGGGGTTTTTTAACAACCTGCTTCATCCCCACCCATACCTTCCTCACATCCCTTTTCTTCTCCTCTTCACAACCTATATTTTTTACGCCGTGTTCAAGGTGGAGCCGCCATGCCGAAGGACTGCCAGGCCACCAGGCGGGAGGGGTGGTCCCGAATGGCGGCGCCTGGCCCTGCCGGGCTTGTAAGCACCTCTTGCAGTGCGGGCAACTGCGAGAGGTGATGAGCTATTGCGTCCCGTATTAAAAAGAGGGTCACCATGCCCATGTATGACAAAAAAAAACAAAAAACCCAACCCCCAACTTCCCCGAGAAAATCAACGGAGCCGCCCTCGGGCAGCTCCACCGAGAAAATGGAGGTCTCCCCCCTTGTGCTTGCGCAAGGGACCCTCCATAATTCTTTAACCGGAGAGGAGGCTTACTCCTCTCCTACGCCTATGGGTGTAGGGGACTCCCCCTCACCCCCTTCTCTGGAGGTGCTTTCGGGCACCTCCCTATCTCCAGCAGCAGTCCCTCCTTTGCTTTCTAAGGGGACTGCCAAGAAAGCCAGCAGGCAGCCCATTGCCGACCGCCCCTCGTGCAAGCGGCTCGGTAGGGCAAACCCCCTTAGGGGGGAGAGGGAAGCCAGGCCCCTTCGGTCGCTTCCCTCAAAAGACCTGCTGGCAAGAATTTTAAACCTTGCTGGGGTCAAGGCCTGTGCCTCCCCACACAAGACTGGCGACACTGCCAAGGGGACCTGCGATGTCCTGGGAGGGGATGGCCAACTGGAGGCCCCTCCTGTGATAGACATGGTCCTTGAGGAGACCCAGCCTCAGATGGTAGGGCCTTCCATGGGGGGGAATCCGGGCTCGGCGCCAAGCACCGAACCCGAATCCGCCCCTATGCAAGGTCCCCCTCAAACGGCCGAGTGCTCCGAGGCAGTAAAAGGAGGGGAGGGATCTCCTCCGACAGGTGCCCCTACGACGACCAGGACCTTCTCTATTTCGGAGAGGGACCAGGCTGAGGCCGGCCCATCTGGCATGGGGGCTTCTGCCGGCGGAGGTGAGAAGCGGGTTCATTCCCCGCCCTCCTCTCCTAAAAAGAAAAATACTAAAAAGACGAAAAAGACTCGGGGTTCCTCTCCATCCGCGGGGGCTGCGGGGACAGATGGGTCTGCTACCACTTTGGTAGGCGACCAAGCCAAGATCGGCACATCCGGCCCCTCTACCCCCTCGTGTGCGGAGCCCCTGACTAAGACTAACACCAAGAATGCACAGGGCGGAGCCTCGATGACATCGGGGCCCCTGATTCAGAGGTTACCTGGCGTTTTCGAGCCCGCTGGCTTCAAGCGCTTCCTCGTTATTCGCTCCACTGATGGCAGCATGTTGTCCAAGGGCAACATGATCCATCAGAGGAGAGGATTAGCTAGTGCAATTGGTAGAGAGCCGAAGGTAACCCGTTTCTCGGACGGGAGCCTTCTGGCGAATGCGGCGAATCCCGCCGAGGCGGCCAAGATAAGTGCTCTTCGGACACTTCATGGCACCCCGGTGAGTGTGACGCCGCACTCTACCATGAACTTTGTGAAAGGAGTAGTTTATGCGAGGGAACTCGTTGACTACTCCATAGAAGACCACCCTAGAGCTGGCCGACCATGGGGCGGTCAAGGTCGAACGTGTGATGAGAAAACAGGGAGGGGCCTCGAGACCCACCCCTACACTCTTCGTCACGTTCGACTGTGACAAGCTCCCTGAGTCGGTGCGTGCCGGTTGGTACCGCTACCGCGTGAAGGTATTCGTGCCACTGCCGCAGCGGTGCTATTACTGTCACCGCTTCGGCCACACGAATCGATCATGTAGACGTGCAAAATCGGGGTCACCCGAAGTCTGTGTAAATTGCTCCAAGGTCGCACACGATAAGTCCAAATCGTGTGTGGCCAAGTGTGTCAATTGCGGAGAGCCGCACCCTGCTTCTGCGAAGCAATGTGGTGCATATCTCCTTGAGAAAGAAATCCTGGCCGTTCAGGCCCAGGATCGACTCTCATTCCGCGAGGCTAAGGACTTGGTCCTGGCGCGCCCGACTCTGCCTGGGACGTCATATGCCTCAATAGTTAGAAAAGCACCCTCTGCTCCTGGCCCATCCAGGCCAACGAGCACGGTTGTTTCCGCGCCCATTCGGAGCCCTTCTGCGGGCTCTACTACACCCGGGCGCTCCCCTGGTAGAGCTGGCGGCAAAAAGGGTTCACACCCAGCCCCGACTAAAACCAGGGCTTCCCCCTCTTCCCCCAGCGTGACCGTTTCCCGTAAGGCGAAACGGCCACGCGCCTCCACAGAGTCGTTAGACTCACAGGAGGCAACACCCCTGAAGATGGTCGCTAGGCCATCTTCCGCGGTTCCTAAAGCTGTTCCCCGAAAGGAGGACAGCAACAAAGGAGCTACGGCCCCTTCGCCCACGCCCCGAGGTGGAGCGAGTGGCTCGGAGACGGTGGTTCCTCGAAAAGAGGGCCCCCCGCCTCCCAAGCCGCAACGCCCGCCTAAGGTTTCGAGACGGAGGGAGGAAAAGACTCGCATGGCGAGCCCAACCTCCCCCAATAAGTCCTCGAAGGCGACAGCGCCTTCAGCGCTTTGTCCGGCCAACAGCGCCCGGGGTTCTGCCCCCGGGAAGCGTACGGCCATTCCCGTGAGGGTCTTCAATTCGAGGAGGGCCCCCGCGTCTCCTCCGAGCTAGGCCTGGAGGGCATATTCCTTCAATGCAATTGCCTCGGACTCCGGGCCAACTGGGAGGAGCTGCGGAGGCTCGCCTCCTCCCGTTCCCCGTTAGCTATTTTTTTGCAGGAGACCATGCTAGGCGCGTGCCCCCTGCCTGCCCTCCCGGGGTATAAGGGTCTTGCGACCCCACCACCGCGGGATGGCCGGTCTGGGGGATGCGCGGTTTACACCCGGCATGATGTCTCCGTTCTTCCTTTCTCTTTAGATACCTCCTTTCAGGCAGTGGCTGTGCAGCTGCACCTGGATAGGAGGTATACTATCATTTCTGCGTACATTCCACCGTCAGCTGACTTCGACGCGGGGGACTTCCGCCGCGTCGTGGCACGGTTGCCGAGGCCCTATCTCTTGCTTGGAGATCTGAACGGCAGGCATCCTCTCTGGGGAGATTACTCCATAAATCCCAGGGGACAAGTCCTTGCCGATCTGATCGAAGAGCTTGAGATGGGTGTCCTAAACGTGGATGAGTTTACGCATCACTGTCCGAGAACCGCTTCATTTTCTTGCCTTGACCTATCTTTGTGCTCTTCGGATGCACAGCCTGATTTTGATTGGGGGGTGGTCGATGACCTCCATGGTAGTGATCACTTTCCCATTCAAATATCATTTTCAGGGCAACTGCCGCCTGAGAGACCACCTCGGTGGTGCTTGGCGCGGGCGCGGTGGCCTGCATTTCAGGAAATGACTGAATTCTCTATCTCAGTCGAGGAGTTTAGGTCGGTAGATGAGGCCGTTGAGTTCTTCTCCGGCAACCTCATCGCCGTGGGCCTGACTACTATTCCTAGGACGTCTGGCCGTTTTGCACGCCGACCACTCCCATGGTGGTCGGCCGAGTGTGAGACGGCCCTCAAACAGAAGCGTTATGCCTACATGCGCTATAAGCGCCGCCCGAACGATCTCACTGTGGCTGAATTTCGTCGGGCTAGGGCTAGGTTCCGGTATATTTCGAAGCACGCCCGCCGCTCTTCTTGGCGGGCATACGTGTCTTCACTTAACGGGAAGACCCCTTTACCTGAGGTGTGGAAGCGAGTCAAAAGGATTCGGGGCAAGTTCTCGCAGGACCCTCCTCCCGTTTTCCAGGAGAATGGGACCGCAATCTCGGACCCCGCGTCCGTGGCGGAATCCTTAGCGACCGCTTTTTCCGCATTCTCTAGCCGTGATGCTTCTCCGCCAGCATTCAATGCACGTCGTGATGTTGCGGAAGGCCGCCGGCTGGACTTTACCTCCAGAGGCGGAGAACCCTTCAACGACAAGTTTACTGTGAGTGAGTTGCGTTCCGCTCTCGCTTCGTGCGCGGACACCGCCCATGGTCCGGACGATGTCCCGTACGCCATGCTTCGACACCTGGGTGAGCGAGGCATGGCCTTTCTGTTAGATTTGTTCAACAGGATCTGGGTGGAAGGTCTTCTCCCAGACTCCTGGCGAATCGCTACTGTGCTCGCCTTTCGTAAGCCGGGGAGAGATCACTCTACTCCGACTGGTTTCCGCCCAATCTCTCTAACCTCTTGCGTGTGCAAGTTATGGAGAAATTGGTAAATGTTAGATTAGCCTATTTCCTGGACAGCGGAGGCCATCTGTCTTCTGCACAGTGCGGTTTCCGTAAGTTCCACTCCACGTCGGATGCTCTGCTCCGACTGGAAAGTGCCGTCTGCGAGGCTTTCCTTCGTAGACAGCACTACGCCACGGTGTTTTTCGATCTGGAGAAGTCCTATGATACCGCATGGCGATACGGTATCATGGAGACTCTCCACACGATGGGGGCGAGGGGACGCCTCCCAATGTTTATATCTGAATTTTTGCGAGATCGTCGATTCCACGTACGGGTGGGGGGAGCCCTCTCCGGCCCAAAGGAGCAGGAAGAGGGTGTCCCGCAGGGAAGTGTCCTCAGTGTCACACTCTTTGCCCTGAGCATCAACGGCATCACCTCGGTGCTGCCGGAAGATGTTCTCGCTACGCTCTACGTGGACGACCTTTCGATCTCTTTTGGCGCGGCCCAGATGCCAACTCTGGAGCGTCGACTCCAACAGGCATTGAACCGCGTCTCTCGCTATGCCGAAGCGCACAGGTTTCGGTTTTCTTTGGCCAAGACTAAGGTGGTGCACTTCTGCCGCCATCCACGGCTTCACCCCGACCCAGATTTGTTTCTTAATGGGGTGCGCCTGGATGTGGTTGAGTCGCACCGTTTCCTTGGTCTTGTATTCGACCGACGCCTCACCTGGGAGGCTCATATTCGCAGCCTTAGGGTCTCTTGTACCCGCGCCATGGACATTCTCCGTTCCGTGACGTTCAGCGCTTGGGGCGCTGATAGGGCTACCGCCTTACTTTTTTATCGATCCTTTGTTCGCTCGAAGCTCGACTACGGATGCGAGTTTTATGCATCCACAGCTGAGCGTTTATTGCGGAAGGTGGATTCGATCCACCACACCGGCCTTCGCCTTGCGACCGGTGCCTTCCGCACTTCCCCCATTCAGAGCCTGTTGGTCGATGCTGGGGAGATGCCACTCGCTCTGCGCCGCGTGCAGTGCATCACTCGCCTGTACGCGCGATCCCGGCGCCTCCCTCAGTCGCCAACAGCTCTCACTGCATCCGCAGCTGATCTCGATGGTGCCTATGCCGCCGAGAGACGCCAGTCATACCCTAAGCCCTTTGGGTTTAGGGCCAGGAAACTCCTTCGAGAAGTAGATATAGCTCTCGGGCCGGTGGCGCCCCTGGTTCTGCCCAGGACGCCACCCTGGAGGGTACCTCATTTGGCTATTTGTCGCCACGCCTCTGCTCCCAAAGCTTGTACTGCGCCGAGAGTATTGCGTTCGACCTTTTTGGAGCACACATCGTGTCACGCTGGTACCGTGCCAGTGTATACGGATGGCTCCAAGTCCCAAGAGGGGGTCGGCTTCCACGCCGTATCCCCTCTGTTTGAAGTCAGCGGGGCTCTACCAGGCGCTGCGTCTGTCTTCACGGCCGAGCTGGTGGCAATACACCAGTCGGTACGGGAGATTACGCGACGTGCCCGGTTCGGAGACCGGATTGTGATCTATAGCGTCTCACAAAGCGCCCTGAGTGCTCTCGGTGCATTGGAATCTCCGCATCCCCTGGTTCGCGATATCCGTGACGCCACGGTTTTGGCGAGCCGGGCAGATGTCGAGATTATCTTCTGCTGGGTTCCTGGACATGTAGGAATTGCGGGGAATGAGCTCGCCAAAGAGTCCGCGAGGACTCTGCGACCGGACCAGCGTTTCGCTCTTCCTCACACTGACTACATGGCAGGAATACGGGCAGCTCTTCGGACTGCTTGGCAAAGAAGATGGGAGACGGTCGAGGGGAACTTGAAGTTGCGTGCCATTGCGCCGCGACTGTTCCCATGGACCTATCCCCCAATGCCGCGGCGGCTTCAGGTTGCTTTCTGTCGTCTTCGAATCGAAGACGACTGTTCGGCACATTCTTGTCGAATGTCCCAGTCTGGGTGATCTTCGCGCACGATACCTGTCCCGGTACCGGGATGGGCGGGGTCGCTACCGCCTGTCCCTTGTACTCGGGACGAGTGCGTGCACCATGACTAGTGGACTTATTGACTTTTTGTGGGAGGCTGGCCTTCTCCCTTTCATTTAACCCAGTTTAATTGTTGTTGTTGTTTTTGTTATTGCTTTTTATTGTTATTGTTATCTCTTTTTATTGTTTCCTGTTTAATTTTTAAAGTAGCCTAGAACTAGGCTGTTTGTTTACGGCGACTAATGTCTAAGTCGGCAGTCGCCAGATAGCCCCTTAATTAATAATAATAATAATAATGGCCTGGGGACTTCTGCCGGCAGAGTCTAGAAGCGGGTTCATTCCCCACCCTCCTCTCCATAAAAGAAAAAGACTAAAAAGACCAAGAACACTCGGGGCTCTTCTCCATCCGCGGGGGCTGTGGGGACGGATGGGTCTGCTGCCACTTTGGTAGGCGACCAAGCCAAGATCGGCATATCCGGCCCCTCTTATCCCATATGTGCGGAGCCCCTGTCTAAGACCAAAATTGCACAGGGCGGAGCCTCGATGACATCAGGGCCCCTCAGTTAGAAGTTACCTGGCGTTTTCGACCCCGCTTTCTCGTTATTCGCTCCACTGATGGCACCATATTGTCCAAGGGCAACATGATCCATCAGAGGAGAGGATTAGCTAGTGCAATTGGTAGAAAGCCGAAGGTGACCCGTTTCTCGGACGGGAGCATTCTGGCGAATTCCGCCGAGGCGGCCAAGATAAGTGCTCTTCGGACACTTCATGTCACCCCGGTGAGTGTGACGCCGCACTCTACCATGAACTTTGTGAAAGTAGTAGTTTATGCGAGGGAACTCGTTGACTACTCCATTGAGGACATCACCCTAGAGCTGGCCGACCATGGGGCGGTGAAGGTCGAACGTGTGATGAGAAAACAGGGAGGGACCTCGAGAGCCACCCCTACACTCTTCGTCACGTTCGACTGTGACAAGCTCCCTGAGTCGGTGCGTGCCGGTTGGTACCGATACCGCTTGAAGGCATTCGTGCCACTGCCGTGGCAGTCCTCGAAGGCGACAGCGCCTTCAGCGCTTTGTCCGGCCAACAGCGCCCGGGGTTCTGCCCCCGGGTAGCGTACGGGCATTCCCGTGAGGGTCTTCTGTTCAAGGAAGGCCCCCACGTCTCCTCGGAGCTAGGCCTAGATGGCATATTCCTTCAATGGAATTTCCGTGGACTCCGGGCCAGCTTGGTAGGAGCTGCGGAGGCTCGTCTCGTCCCGTTCCCCGTTGGCTATCTTTTTGCAGAAGACCACGCTAGGCGCGTACCCCCTGCTCGCCCTCCCCGGGTTTAAGGGTCTTGCGACCCCACCTCCGCGGGATGGCCGGACTGGGGGATGCGCGGTTTACACCTGGCATGATATCTCCGTTCTTCCTTTCTCTTTAGATACCTCCTTTCAGGCAGTGGCTGTGCAGCTGCACCTGGATTTGAGGTATACTATCATTTCTACGTACATTCCACCGTCAGCTGACTTCCGCCGCGTCGTGGCACGGTTGCCGAGGCCCTTTCTCTTGCCCTCGAGATCTGAATGGCAGGCATCCTCTCTGGGGAGATTACTCCATAAATCCCATGGGACAAGTCCTTGCCGATCTGATCGAAGAGCTTGAGATGGGTGTCCTAAACGTGGATGAGTTTACGCATCACTGTCCGAGAACCGCTTCATTTTCTTGCCTTGACCTATCTTTGTGCTCTTCAAAGCACAGCCTGATTTTGATTGAGGGGTGGTCGATGACCTCCATGGTAGTTATCACTTTCCCATTCAAATATCATTTTCAGGGAAACTGCCGCCTGAGAGCCCACCTCGGTGGTGCTTGGCGTGGGCGCGGTGGCATGCATTTCAGGAAATAACTGAATTCTCTATCTCAGTCGAGGAGTTTAGGTCAGTAGATGAGGCCGTTTAGTTCTTCTCAAGCAACATCATCGCCGCAGGCCTGACTACTGTTCCTTGAACGTCTGGCCGTTTTGCACGCCGACCACTCTCGTGGTGGTCGGCCGAGTGTGAGACGGCCCTCAAACAGAAGCGTTATGCCTACATGCGCTAACGGAAAGACCCCTTTAGCAGAGGTTTGGAGGCGAGTCAAAAGGATTCGGGGCAAGTTCTCGCAGGACCATCCTCCCATTCCCCAGGAGAATGGGATGGCAATCTCGGACCCCGCGTCCGTGGCGGAATCATTTGCGACTGCTTTTTCCGCATTCTCTAGCCGGGATGCTGCTCCGCCAGCATTTAATGCACGTCGTCATGTCGCGTAAGGCCGCTGGCTGGACTTTACCTCCAAAGGCGGAGAACCCTTCGACAGGTTTACTGTGAGTGAGTTGCGCTCCGCTCTCGCTTCGTGCGCGGACACCGCCCACGGTGCGGACGATGTTCTGTACGCCATGCTTCGACACATGGGTGAGCGAGGCATGGCCTTTCAGTTAGATTTGTTCAACAGGATTTGGGTGGAGGGTCTTCTCCCAGACTCCTGGGGAATCGCTACTGTGCTCGCCTTTCGCAGACCGGGGAGAGATCACTACTCCGACCGGTTTCCGCCCAATCTCTCTAACCTCTTGCGTGTGCAAGTTGATGGAGAAATTGGTAAATGTTAGACTAGCCTTTTTCCTGGACAGAGAAATCTGTCTTCTGCACAGTTCGGCTTGCGCAAGTTCCACTCCATGTCGGATGCTCTGCTCTGACCGGAAAATGCCGTCTGCGAGTCTTTCCTTCTTAGACAGCACTACGCCACGGTGTTTTTCGATCTGGAGAAGGTCTATGATAGCGCATGGCAATACGGTATCATTGAGACTCCACACGATGGGGGCGAGGGGACGCCTCCCAGTCTTTATATCTGAATTTTTGCGAGATCGTCGATTCCGCGTACAGGGAGGGGTTGGATCTCTCTCCGGCCCAAAGGAGCAGGAAGAGGGTGTCCCGCAGGGAAGTGTCTTCAGTGTCACACTCTTTGCCCTGAGCATCACCGGCATCACCTCGGTGCTGCCGGAAGATGTTCTCGCTACGCTCTACATGGACGACCTTTCGATCTCTTTTGGCGCTGCCCAGATGCCAACTCTGGAGCGTCGACTCCAACAGGTTTCGGTTTTCTTTGGCCAACACTAAGGTGGTGCACTTCTGCCGCCATCCACGGCTCCAGCCCGACCCAGATTTGTTTCTTAAAGGGGTGCGCCTGGGTGTGGTTGAGTGGCACCGTTTCCTTGGTCTTTTATTCGACCGACGCCTCATCTGGGAGGCTCATATTCGCAGCCTTAGGGTCTTTTGTACCCGCGCCATGGATTTTCTACATTACGTGACGTTCAGCGCTTGGGGCGCTGATAGGGCTACTGCCCTACTTTTTTATCGATCCTTTGTTCGTTCGAAGCTCGACTATGGATGCGAGTTTTATGCATCCGCAGCCGAGCGTTTATTGCGGAAGGTGGATTCGATCCACCATACCGGCCTCCGCCTTGCGACCGATGCCTTCAGCACTTCATCCATTGAGAGCCTGTTGGTCGATGCTGGGGAGATGCCACTCGCTCTGTGCCGCGTGCAGTGCATCACTCGCCTGTACGCGCGAGCACGGTTCCTCCCTCAGTCGCCAACAGCTTTCACTGTATCCGCAGCTGATCTCGACGGTGCATATGCCGCCGAGAGACACCAGTCATACCCTAAGCCCTTTGGGTTTAGGGCCAGGAAACTCCTTCGAGAGGTATATCTAGCTCTCGGGCCGGTGGCGCCCCTGGTTCTGCCCAGGACGCCACCCTGGAGGGTACCACATTTGGCTATTTGTCGCCACGCCTCTGCTCCCAACGCTTGTACGGCGCCGGGAGTATTTCGTTCGACCTTTTTGGAGCACACCTCGTGTCATGCTGGAACCGTGCCAGTGTATACGGATGGCTCCAATTCCGAAGAGGGGGTCGGCTTCCACGCCGTATCCCCTTTGTTTGAAGTCAGCGGTGCTCTGCCAGGTGCTGCGTCTGTCTTCACTGCCGAGCTGGTGGCAATACACCACTCGGTACGGGAGATTACGCGACGTGCCCGGTTCGGAGACCGGATTGCGATCTATAGAGACTCATAAAGCGCCCTGAGTGCTCTCGGCTCATTGGAATCTCCGCATCCCCTAGTTCGTGATATCCGTGACGCCATGGTTTTGGCGAGCCGGGCAGATGTCGAGATTATCTTCCTCTGGGTTCCTGGACATGTAGGAATTGCGGGGAATGAGCGCGCCGATGAGGGGGTCAAAGAGTCCGCGAGGACTCTGCGAAAGGACCAGCGTTTCGCTCTCCTCACACCGACTACATGGCAGGAATACGGGCAGCTCTTCGGACTGCTTGGCAAAGAAGATGGGAGACGGTCGAAGGGAATTTAAAGTTGCGTGCCATTGCGCCGCGACTGTTCCCATGGACCTATCCCCCAATGCTGCGGCGGCTTCAGCTTGCTTTCTGTTGTCTCCGAATCGGACACACTCGTGTGATGCATCGCTATTTGATGGAGTGCTCGCCTGCGCCCTAATGCGACGACTGCGTCGTCCCCCAGACTGTTCGGCACATTCTTGTTGAATGTCCCAGTCTGGGTGATCTTCGCGCACGATACCTGTCCCAGTTCTGGGATGGGCGGGGTCGCTACTGCCTGTCCTTTGTACTCAGGACGGATTCGTGCACATTGACTTGTGGACTCGTTGACTTTTGGGGGGGGCGTGCTTCTCCCCTTTATTTAAGGTTCTTTTTTGTTTTTTGTTTTTGTTTTGTTTGTTGGTTGCACTCTTCTGCACCGGGGTGAGAGGGACCTCCCCCCGCTGTCGGAGATTGCTTCCTGATTGTTAAGTTTTTCCAATTTATATCATTGTTAAGTCATATCAGCTACATTTTGTGGGTGACTATGTGACTACCACCATGTGTTAAATGACAGACCAGGATAGGGCATTAGGTCTTTAACTACTTCTAATGAAGCATTCTATTCTATCTCAGCTTTTTTTTAAATTCTATTTATTTCCTCTTTCTCCCCTTTTTTATTGGAACATGCCATTCCTCATTCGGTAGCATCCATTTTGTGTCACCTTTAGTTGTTGAATGGAACCTACTGCTGTAGCACAAGTTCCTTTAATTTGTCTATATTTAATGGTACTCTTTCATTTTGCAGATATGTTCTTATGTTTGTGGAAAGTATCGTTAGTGGACACACTCGCATAGTTTGCAAGGAAAGAGGGATGGACAAAATTGAGTTTATTGCCCACGATCCCTATAGTAAGTATTTTGTTGTTTAACTTCAAAGTTTTTAGTTATTTAATATTGTTTGAACCTCAAGCTCATCCATTGCAAAAACGATGGTTGATTAAAACCAGTGTAAAGATAAACATGCCCTTCAGGGAATCTTTGGTCCATCTATTCATTTTCTTTGGGGGGGGGGGGTTACATTTAATTGTGCATCCAGGGGAACACACAATGCTGTCGGTATTGGGCTGGGTTAATAAGGTGATATTCCAAATAGTAAGCTAATACTTTGACCCTACTTTGTGGGAAGGCAGTTACAGATGAGGTAAAATATGCTAAAGGAGATATTCTGGAGCAGACATATATTAGGGTATGTTGCAACAACAGTTTAAATCTGCTGATGTATCATTGTGAATCTGGGTATGTTCGTATTTAATTTGACTGCTGGATGAGTATGGTGATGTCATCTCAGTAGTTGTATAGTGTAATGCTGCTAGGGTCACTGAGATGGATAGGGAGAATAGAGATCCCTTAGGGACTTTGTTATGGAGATAGTGTGTTTGTGGTGTCCTGCCATCATATAGTGTTTGTCTGCTTGTGAGGAAGTTTGGCAAATGTTTGGGATGGGGTGGGGGGGTATCATTCAATGTGTTGAGTAGTTTGTTGATGCTGCTTATATCTGTTATAGCCCCCCCTCCCCTCCTCCATTGTCTTTCTTAGGCTTGCCGTGGACAGGATCCCACCTCAAAGTGAGAGAGTTAAGAGGCTTGGCTTCGAACAAGAGGACTTTTATTATGCTCATTCCCGGACAATAGGGATACTGTCTCCTTTTTAAGCTTTCTCCGAGTACCCATTGATCCCTCCTGTAACACCTTTTAACCCCACCCGACAATTATGTAGCATGCTCTTGAATGTTTGGTCCAAACTGTGACACCCATTGGCCCTCTTGAAACACCCTTGCCCCCAACTCCCATAACACCTTTTGGCCCTCCTGAAACATAATTTTCACTAACCCCTGTAACACACCTGGAGTCTTCCCAACAGTGAAGTGGCATATCTATAGCATCTTTCATCAGGACCAACACATCCATTAAGTTATCTCATAATACCCATTGAGCCATCCTAACAATTGTGTAGCTTGGCTCTGGCATATTTTGTCCAGATTATAAGACCCATTAAGCTCTCTCATAACACCTTTTGAGGCCCCCAACCCCCGACAGTGATGTAGCATAGATCTGGCAAGCTCAATCAGGACCCTAACACTGAATGAGCCTCTCTGTAAGAACCATTGATTCTTCCCATACTGCCCATTGAGCACTCATCGATTCATGTAACACCCATTGATCCCTCTCATCTTTGAAAGGCATCTTGAGGTATAGCATCCCTTACTGGCTCCAATGCTCCAACTAGTCACAAACAAAGTTTGCAGAATCTGGGCTTTACTACTCTGAGACTGATGTATTTTACCCCCACTTTGCCACTTGCTATCACAACCCCTCCTTAGCTATCTCCTCCGAGGTGTCAGACCCAGCATTAGAAACTGTGGTAGTACTATTGTTTGGAGGCCTCAATGTCCTGCCTGCCTGAAGGAAGGCATAGGCAATGGGGGTAACTCTATACCACCACCGGCAATGACAAGAGAAACTGGTACCCTCTCTTGGGTCCTCTTAAATTTCTGAGTATCCTTTCATCCTTATTTCTTATATCTAGGCTTAAGGACCTGACCAGCTACCTCATGCTGTGTCAGAAGTGAGGCTTTGGATCCTCTATAAACAACACCCTTTAACAACTAGGTTGCAAGAGACCAGGCTTGTTGGTTTCTGGGCATTGTCGATAGAAAGAGCAGCTTAGACCTCAATAACCCCTTTCCTGCATGTAATGGGTTAACCCCGCCCCTTGCTACCATTCTCGGGTGCATAAGGCTGTACTGCCCATGGTGGGTGGGTCTTGCTGCTTTGTTGACTGCCAGGCCAAGTAAATGTTTCAGGTCCGGCCTCTGAGTCTATCAAATGAAGGATCTTCATATTCTTCCCATCTTGTTAATGACTATTAAGAGGCTCCTAATGATCCATCTTGCCTCTTTGGCCCCTCAGTTGAGAGCTGTTCAGAACCATTTTCTGATAACCACCATCCACTAGGTAACTTATGGTTTTGCTGACCTTGAGACTTGTGCAATCAAGATCAATAATGTACCTAGCTTGAAAGATATAAAAATCATAGATGGGATAGGCAGGAGGTGCTAGATACGAGATAGAGCCTACCTCTTTTTTTCCTCTTATTGCCCTACATGGGGCTACTGCTATACATGGTACCTGGAGAACAGGCATGCCCTCCTTACCCTAATTACTCTATGGTAAGGTAATAGGTGATCACTCACCCTACTTCTTAGTGCAACTACCTATTCCTATTCTTGCATATTACTTACTCAACACCTACTAACTTTTGTGCTATTTAGAGAGGTTCTGGTGGCACTTCCGGCCTTCTATTTGAACCCAGTCCAGTGGCAGGATATATTTTAATGTCCCTACCTGTTTCGAGGGTTAAAAGCCCAATGACAATAAGAGGTATATGTTGGGGAGTATACTAAGCTTCTGACTTTCTTTACCTCTTCAAATGTATGAAAATTGTGAGGCATGATGCCTCCCAATTGTCGTGTTGATATTTATGCAAGATTGTTGATTATATCCAAGGAAGAAATTATCCCGCAGGGTAATATCATTCTCTATGCCTTGCGAATCAATTGCATTGCCTTGTTGTTTCCAGATGTTCTCAGTATGCTCTACCTAGATGATCTAGCAATGTGCTCTTTTGGGGGAGTCCAGATGCCTAAGCTGAAGTGTTTACTCCATAAGGCTCTGAACTCCCATCTCTCACCCCCGTAAGGGGCGCGGCGATTTGCCATCCTGGCCGCCGTGCTGACGGGATCCAGCGCTCCGTCCGGCCCCAGCTTAGCCTCTCTTCCTTCCTTCAGATAGCCCGATTTCTCCCCTACCTCGTCACTTTTCATACAACCTCTCCGACAACTTTCTCTGGTCAGCCTCTAATTTCACAGGATAGAATGCTGACCTTCTTCTCAAGCCAACCACCCCGGATCGGGGCTGGGGGGGGGAGGGGACATTGTTCCCTAACCCCTCAGCTCCGGTTCGGGATGGGGTTTTTTTAACAACCTGCTTCATCCCCACCCATACCTTCCTCACATCCCTTTTCCTCTCCTCTTCACAACCTATATTTTTTACGCCGTGTTCAAGGTGGAGCCGCCATGCCGAAGGACTGCCAGGCCACCAGGCGGGAGGGGTGGTCCCGAATGGTGGCGCCTGGCTCTGCCGGGCTTGTAAGCACCTCTAGCAGTGCGGGCAACTGCGAGAGGTGATGAGCTATTGCGTCCCGTATTAAAAAGAGGGTCACCATGCCCATGTATGACAAAAAAAAAAAAAAAACCCAACCCCCAACTTCCCCAAGAAAATCAACGCAGCTCCACCGAGAAAATGGAGGTCCCCGTCCTTGTGCTTGCGCAAGTGACCCTCCATAATTCTTTAACCGGAGAGGAGGCTTACTCCTCTCCTACGCCTACGGGTGTAGGGGACTCCCCCTCACCCCCTTCTCTGGAGGTGCTTTCGGGCACCTCCCTATCTCCAGCGGCAGTCCCTCCTTTGCTTTCTAAGGGGACTGCCAAGAAAGCCAGCAGGCAGCCCATTGCCGACCGCCCATCGTGCAAGCGGCTCGGTAGGGCAAACCCCCTTAGGGGGGAGAGGGAAGCCAGGCCCCTTCGGTCGCTTCCCTCAAAAGACCCGCTGGCCAGAATTTTAAACCTTGCTGGGGTCAAGGCCTGTGCCTCCCCACACAAGACTGGCGACACTGCCAAGGGGACCTGTGATGTCCTGGGAGGGGATGGCCAACTGGAGGCCCCTCCTGTGATAAACATGGTCCTTGAGGAGACCCAGCCTCAGACGGTAGGGCCTTCCATAGGGGGAAATTCGGGCTCGGCGCCAAACACCGAACCCGAATCCGCCCCTATGCAAGGTCCTCCTCAAATGGCTGAGGGCTCCGAGGCAGTAAAAGGAGGGGAGGGATCTCCTCCGACAGGTGCCCCTACGACAACCAGGACCTTCTTTATTTCGGAGAGGGACCTGGCTGAGGCCGGTCCATCTGGCCTGGGGGCTTCTGCCGGCGGAGGTGAAAAGCGGGTTCATTCCCCGCCCTCCTCTCCAAAAAAGACAAAGAAGACTAAAAAGACGAAAAAGACTCGGGGCTCCTCTCCATCCGCGGGGGCTGCGGGGACGGATGGGTCTGCTACCACTTTGGTAGGCGACCAAGCCAAGATCGGCACATCCGGCCCCTCTACCCCCTCGTGTGCGGAGCCCCTGACTAAGACTAACACCAAAAGTGCACAGGGCGGAGCCTCGATGACATCGGGGCCCCTGATTCAGAGGTTACCTGGCGTTTTCGAGCCCGCTGGCTTCAAGCGCTTCCTCGTTATTCGCTCCACTGATGGCAGCATGTTGTCCAAGGGCAACATGATCCATCAGAGGAGAGGATTAGCTAGTGCAATTGGTAGAGAGCCGAAGGTAACCCGTTTCTCGGACGGGAGCCTTCTGGCGAATGCGGCGAATCCCGCCGAGGCGGCCAAGATAAGTGCTCTTCGGACACTTCATGGCACCCCGGTGAGTGTGACGCCGCACTCTACCATGAACTTTGTGAAAGGAGTAGTTTATGCGAGGGAACTCGTTGACTACTCCATAGAAGACATCACCCTAGAGCTGGCCGACCATGGGGCGGTCAAGGTCGAACGTGTGATGAGAAACAGGGAGGGGCCTCGAGACCCACCCCTACACTCTTCGTCACGTTCGACTGTGACAAGCTCCCTGAGTCGGTGCGTGCCGGTTGGTACCGTTACCGCGTGAAGGCATTCGTGCCACTGCCGCGGCGGTGCTATTACTGTCACCGCTTCGGCCACACGAATCGCTAATGTAGACGTGCAAAATCGGGGTCACCCGAAGTCTGTGTAAATTGCTCCAAGGTCGCACACGATAAGTCCAAATCGTGTGTGGCCAAGTGTGTCAATTGCGGAGAGCTGCACCCTGCTTCTTCGAAGCAATGTGGTGCATATCTCCTTGAGAAAGAAATCCTGGCCGTTCAGGCCCAGGATCGACTCTCATTCCGCGAGGCTAAGGACTTGGTCCTGGCGCGCCCGGCTCTGCCTGGGACGTCATATGCCTCAATAGTTAGAAAAGCACCCTCTGCTCCTGGCCCATCCAGGCCAACGAGCACGGTTGTTTCCGCGCCCATTCGGAGCCCTTCTGCGGGCTCTACTACACCCGGGCGCTTCCCTGGTAGAGCTGGCGGCAAAAAGGGTTCACACCCAGCCCCGACTAAAACCAGGGCTCCCCCCTCTTCCCCCAGCGTGACCGTTTCCCGTAAGGCGAAACGGCCACGCGCCTCCACAGAGTCGTTAGACTCACAGGAGGCAACACCCCTGAAGATGGTCACTAGGCCATCTTCCGGGGTTCCTAAAGCTGTTCCCTGAAAGGAGGACAGCAATAAAGGAGCTTCGGCCCCTTCGCCCACGCCCCGAGTTGGAGCGAGTGGCTCGGAGACGGTGGTTCCTCGAAAAGAGGGCCCCCCGCCTCCGAAGCCGCAACGCCCGCCTAAGGTTTCGAGGCGGAGGGAGCAAAAGACTCGCATGGCGAGCCCAACCTCCCCCAATAAGTCCTCGAAGGCGACAGCGCCTTCAGCGCTTTGTCCGGCCAACAGCGCCCGGGGTTCTGCCCCCGGGAAGCGTACGGCCATTCCCGTGAGGGTCTTCAATTCGAGGAGGGCCCCCGCGTCTCCTCCGAGCTAGGCCTGGAGAGCATATTCCTTCAATGGAATTGCCGTGGACTCCGGGCCAACTGGGAGGAGCTGCGGAGGCTCGTCTCATCCCGTTCCCCGTTAGCTATTTTTTTGGCAGGAGACCATGCTAGGCGCGTGCCCGCTGCCTGCCCTCCCGGGGTATAAGGTTCTTGCGACCCCACCACCGCGGGATGGCCGGGCTGGGGGATGCGCGGTTTACACCCGGCATGATGTCTCCGTTCTTCCTTTCTCTTTAGATACCTCCTTTCAGGCAGTGGCTGTGCAGCTGCACCTGGATAGGAGGTATACTATCATTTCTGCGTACATTCCACCGTCAGCTGACTTCGACGCGGGGGACTTCCGCCGCGTCGTGGCACGGTTGCCGAGGCCCTATCTCTTGCTTGGAGATCTGAACGGCAGGCATCCTCTCTGGGGAGATTACTCCATAAATCCCAGGGGACAAGTCCTTGCCGATCTGATCGAAGAGCTTGAGATGGGTGTCCTAAACGTGGATGAGTTTACGCATCACTGTCCGAGAACCGCTTCATTTTCTTGCCTTGACCTATCTTTGTGCTCTTCGGATGCACAGCCTGATTTTGATTGGGGGGTGGTCGATGACCTCCATGGTAGTGATCACTTTCCCATTCGAATATCATTTTCAGGGCAACTGCCGCCTGAGAGACCACCTCGGTGGTGCTTGGCGCGGGCGCGGTGGCCTGCATTTCAGGAAATGACTGAATTCTCTATCTCAGTCGAGGAGTTTAGGTCGGTAGATGAGGCCGTTGAGTTCTTCTCCGGCAACCTCATCGCCGTGGGCCTGACTACTATTCCTAGGACGTCTGGCCGTTTTGCACACCGACCACTCCCATGGTGGTCGGCCGAGTGTGAGACGGCCCTCAAACAGAAGCGTTATGCCTACATGCGCTATAAGCGCCGCCCGAACGATTTCACTGTGGCTGAATTTCGTCGGGCTAGGGCTAGGTTCCGGTATATTTCGAAGCACGCCCGCCGCTCTTCTTGGCGGGCATACGTGTCTTCACTTAACGGGAAGACCCCTTTAGCTGAGGTGTGGAAGCGAGTCAAAAGGATTCGGGGCAAGTTCTCGCAGGACCCCCCTCCTGCTCTCCAGGAGAATGGGACCGCAATCTCGGACCCCGCGTCTGTGGCGGAATCCTTAGCGACCGCTTTTTCCGCATTCTCTAGCCGTGATGCTGCTCCGCCAGCATTCAATGCACGTCGTCATGTCGCGGAAGGCCACCGGCTGGACTTTACCTCCAGAGGCGGAGAACCCTTCAACGACAAGTTTACTGTGAGTGAGTTGCGTTCTGCTCTCGCTTCGTGCGCGGACACCGCCCATGGTCCGGACGATGTCCCGTACGCCATGCTTCGACACCTGGGTGAGCGAGGCATGGCCTTTCTGTTAGATTTGTTCAACAGGATCTGGGTGGAGGGTCTTCTCCCAGACTCCTGGCGAATCGCTACTGTGCTCGCCTTTCGCAAGCCGGGAAGAGATCACTCTACTCCGACCGGTTTCCGCCCAATCTCTCTAACCTCTTGCGTGTGCAAGTTGATGGAGAAATTGGTAAATGTTAGATTAGCCTATTTCCTGGACAGCGGAGGCCATCTGTCTTCTGCACAGTGCGGCTTCCGTAAGTTCCACTCCACGTCGGATGCTCTGCTCCGACTGGAAAATGCCGTTTGCGAGACTTTCCTTCGTAGACAGCACTACGCCACGGTGTTTTTTGATCTGGAGAAGGCCTATGATACCGCATGGCGATACGGTATCATGGAGACTCTCCACACGATGGGGGCGAGGGGACGCCTCCCAATGTTTATATCTGAATTTTTGCGAGATCGTCGATTCCGCGTACGGGTGGGGGGAGCCCTCTCCGGCCCAAAGGAGCAGGAAGAGGGTGTCCCGCAGGGAAGTGTCCTCAGTGTCACACTCTTTGCCCTGAGCATCAACGGCATCACCTCGGTGCTGCCGGAAGATGTTCTCGCTACGCTCTACGTGGACGACCTTTCGATCTCTTTTGGCGCGGCCCAGATGCCAACTCTGGAGCGTCGACTCCAACAGGCATTGAACCGCGTCTCTCGCTATGCCGAAGCGCACAGGTTTCGGTTTTCTTTGGCCAAGACTAAGGTGGTGCACTTCTGCCGCCATCCACGGCTTCACCCCGACCCAGATTTGTTTCTTAATGGGGTGCGCCTGGATGTGGTTGAGTCGCACCGTTTCTTGGTCTTGTATTCGACCGACGCCTCACCTGGGAGGCTCATATTCGCAGCCTTAGGGTCTCTTGTACCCGCGCCATGGACATTCTCCGTTCCGTGACGTTCAGCGCTTGGGGCGCTGATAGGGCTACTGCCTTACTTTTTTTCGATCCTTTGTTCGCTCGAAGCTCGACTACGGATGCGAGTTTTATGCATCCGCAGCCGAGCCTTTATTGCGGAATGTGGATTCGATCCACCACACTGGCCTTCGCCTTGCGACCGGTGCCTTCCGCACTTCCCCCATTCAGAGCCTGTTGGTCGATGCTGGGGAGATGCCACTCGCTCTGCGACGCGTGCAGTAAAATCACTCGCCTCAACACGCGAGCCCGGCGCCTCCCTCAGTCGCCAACAGCTCTCACTGCATCCGCAGCTGATCTCGATGGTGCCTATGCCGCCGAGAGACGCCAGTCATACCCTAAGCCTTTTGGGTTTAGGGCCAGGAAACTCCTTCGAGAGGTAGATATAGCTCTCGGGCCGGTGGCGCCCCTGGTTCTGCCCAGGACGCCACACTGGAGGGTACCACATTTGGCTATTTGTCGCCACGCCTCTGCTCCCAAAGCTTGTACTGCGCCGGGAGTATTGCGTACGACCTTTTTGGAGCACACATCGTGTCACGCTGGTACCGTGCCAGTGTATACGGATGGCTCCAAGTCCCAAGAGGGGGTCGGCTTCCACGCCGTATCCCCTCTGTTTGAAGTCAGCGGGGCTCTACCGGGCGCTGCGTCTGTCTTCACGGCCGAGCTGGTGGCAATACACCACTCGGTACGGGAGATTACGCGACGTGCCCGGTTCGGAGACCGGATTGTGATCTATAGCGACTCACAAAGCGCCCTGAGTGCTCTCGGGGCATTGGAATCTCCGCATCCCCTGGTTCGCGAAATCCGTGACGCCACGGTTTTGGCGAGCCGGGCAGATGTCGAGATTATCTTCTGCTGGGTTCCTGGACATGTAGGAATTGCGGGGAATGAGCGTGCCGATGAGGGCGCCAAAGAGTCCGCGAGGACTCTGCGACCGGACCAGCGTTTTGCTCTTCCTCACACTGACTACATGGCAGGAATACGGGCAGCTCTTCGGACTGCTTGGCAAAGAAGATGGGAGACAGTTGAGGGGAACTTAAAGTTGCGAGCCATTGCGCCGCGACTGTTCCCATGGACCTATCCCCCAATGCCGCGGCGGCTTCAGGTTGCTTTCTGTCGTCTCCGAATCGGGCACACTCGTGTGACGCCTCGCTATCTGATGGAGCGCTCGCCTGCGCCCTATTGCAACGACTGCGTCGTCCCCCAGACTGTTCGGCACATTCTTGTCGAATGTCCCAGTCTGGGTGATCTTCGCGCACGACACCTGTCCCGGTACCGGGATGGGCGGGGTCGCTACCGCCTGTCCCTTGTGCTCGGGACGAGTGCGTGTACTTTGACTGGTGGACTTATTGACTTTTTGGGGGAGGCCGGCCTTCTCCCTTTTATTTAACCCGATTTAATTGTTGTTGTTGTTTTTGTTATTGCTTTTTTATTGTTATTATTTCTTTTTATTGTTTTCTGTTTAATTTTTTAAATTAGCCTAGAACTAGGCTGTTTTTTACGGCGACTTATGCCTAAGTCGGCAGTCGCCAGATAGCCCCCTAAATAAAAAAAAAAAAAAAAAAATCCCATCTCTCACTATGCTAAAGCTCACAGGTTTCGATTTTCTTTGGTTCCACTCATACTGAGGCTTGTTCCTAAATTGGCCTCTTGTAGATGTGGTAGTTGCACCATTTCCTTGGTCTTATTTTTGAATGATGCCTCACCTGGGAGGTCCACATTCACAAACTTATAGTCTTTTGTACCTTTGCCACAGACATTCTTTGCTCCATGGAGTTCAGCACTTTGGGGTGCTGTTAGGGATACACTTCTCTTGTACCACTTTTTTTGTTTCTTCCAAGATAGACAATGGCTGCAAGATCCACGCATCCGCACCCATGTCTGGTAGGTGTACTTGATCCACCACACTGGTCTCCATTTCGCAACTAGTGCCCTCTGCACATCTATGGAGAGCCTTCTTGTTGATGCTATGATGATGCCACTCACTTTACAGCCTAAAGAGTGCATTGTGAGCTTGAATGTGTGAGCCCAGCATCTTCCTTGGTCACCAACAGCCGCCGCACTCTACCATGAACTTCGTGAGAGGAGTAGTTTATGCAAGGGAACTTGTGGACTACTCCATAGAAGACATCACCTTAGAGCTGGCCGATCATGGGGTGGTCAAGGTCGAACGTGTGATGAAAAAACAGGGAGGGGTCTCGAGACCCACCCCTACACTCTTTGTCACGTTCGACTGTGACAAGCTCCCTGAGTCGGGGCGTGCCGGTTGGTACCGCTACCGCATGAAGGCATTCGTGCCGCTGCCTTGAGAAAGAAATCCTGGCCGTTCAGGCCCAGTATCGTCTTTCATTCTCCCGTAAGTGGTGCGGCGATTTGCCATCCTGGCCGCCGTGCTGACGGGATCCAGCCCTCCGTCCCGCCCCAGCTTAGCCTCTCTTCCTGCCTTCAGATAGCCTCTATTTCTCCCCTACTTCGTCGCTATTCATACAACCTCTCCCACAACTCTCTCTGGTCAGCCTCTAATTTCACAGGGTAGATGCTGACCTTCTCAAGCCAACCGTCCCGGATAGGGGCTGAGGGGGAAGGGGACAACATTCCCTAACCCCTGAGCTCTGGTTCGGGATGGGTTTTTTTTTAACAACCTGCTTCATAGTATCGACATTCCATGCATTTCTTTTTTCTCTTTTACTACATTATAGTTACAACAGAATGAAATAGTGGGTGACCGTTAATTCAAAGAGAGCGCACCCTTGCCCTCCCTAGGTGCCTGGGAAGAAGAGGTAACACGAGACACCCCTTCGACCGGTGGAGGGACTTCTCTCTCACCATTTTCATGCGGCAAAGAGGGTTACCCTTTGTCATCTTTACAACCGCCCTCGATCAGTTACACATCGGAAAAGTAGGTGGCCCCTACTGCGCTTTCGCAGGGGTGCCTATCGGTTTTTAGCAGATAGAGGTATACTCCTCTCATATGCTTACAAGTTAGATTGCTTTCCCCTCGCACCGTTTTTTTGGGAGTCGCCCAAGGGTGACTCCATCTCTACACCAGCGGCAGTCCTCCTTTCCTTCACAGGAGACTACAAAGAGAGCAGGCAGGCAGCCCAAAATCGACCGCTCCTACCGTGACCGGCTTGATAGTCCCTTCCCCCCTACAGTCCTGCATCTCGAGTTTGGAGGGGTTCGGCGTGCCTGCCATCCTCTCTTTCCCGCTGGAGATGGACCAAAAAGACACAGCAGGGTTAGACAGTCATCGACTGGGATCCGTGATGCGACCTTTCCACATTCTCTAGCCGGGATGCTGCTCCGCCAGCATTCAATGCACGTCGTCATGTCGCGGAAGGCCGCCGGCTGGGCTTTACCTCCACTGGAGGAGAACCCTTCAACGACCGGTTTACTGTGAGTGAGTTGCGCCCCGCTCTTGCTTCGTGCGCGGACACTGCACATGGTCCGGACGATTTCCCGTCGCCATGCTTCGACACCTGGGTGAGCGAGGCATGGCCGTTCTGTTAGATTTGTTCAACAGGATCTGGGTGGAGGGTCTTCTCCCAGATTCCTGGCGAATCGCTACTGTGCTCGCCTTTCGCAAACCGGGGAGAGATCACTCTACTCCGGCCGGTTTCCGCCCAATCTCTCTAACCTCTTGCGTGTGCAAGTTGATGGAGAAATTGGTAAATGTTAGATTAGCATTTTTCCTGGACAGCGGAGACCATCTGTCTTCTGCACAGTGCGGCTTCCTCAAGTTCCACTCCACGTCGGATGCTCTGCTTTGACTGGAAAATGGTGTCTGCGAGGCATTCCTTCGTAGACAGCACTACGACACGGTGTTTTTCGATCTGGAGATTTCCTATGATACCGCAAGGCGATACGGTATCATGGAGACTATCCACACGATGGGGGCGAGGGGACGCCTCCCAATGTTTATATCTGATTTTTTGCGAGATCGTTGATTCCGCGTACGGGTCGGGGGAGCCCTCTCCGGCCCAAAGGAGCAGGGAAGTGTCCTCGGTGTCACACTCTTTGCCCTGAGCATCAACGGCATCACCTCGGTGCTGCCGGAAGATCTTCTCGCTACGCTCTACGTGGGCGACCTTTCGATCTCTTTTGGCGCGGCCCAGATGCCAACTCTGGAGCGTCGACTCCAACAGGCATTGAACCGCGTCTCTCGCTATGCCGAAGCGCACAGGTTTCGGTTTTCTTTGGCCAAGACTAAGGTGGTGCACTTCTGCCGCCATCCACGGCTTCACCCCGACCCAGATTTGTTTCTTAATGGGGTGCGCCTGGATGTGGTTGAGTCGCACCGTTTCCTTGGTCTTGTATTCGACCGACGCCTCACCTGGGAGGCTCATATTCGCAGCCTTAGGGTCTCTTGTACCCGCGCCATGGATATTCTCCGTTCTGTGACGTTCAGCGCTTGGGGTGCTAATAGGGCTACTGCATTACTTTTTTATCGATCCTTTGTTCGTTCGAAGCTCGACTACGGATGCGAGTTTTATGCATCCGCAGCCGAGCGTTTATTGCGGAAGGTGGATTCGATCCACCACACCGGTCTTCGCCTTGCGACCGGTGCCTTCCGCACTTCCACCATTGAGAGCCTGTTGATCGATGCTGGGGAGATGCCAATCGCTCTGCGCCGCGTGCAGTGCATCACTCGCCTGTACGCGCCAGCTCGGCGCCTCCCTCAGTGGCCAACAGCTCTCACTGCATCCACAGCTGATCTTGAAGGTGCCTATGCCGCCGAGCGACGCTAGTCATACCCTAAGCCCTTTGGGTTTAGGGCCTGGAAACGCCGTCGAGAGCTAGGTATAGCTCTCGGGCTGGTGGCGCCCCTGGTTCTGCCCATGATGCCACCCTGGAGGGTACCACATTTGGCTATTTGTCGCCACGCCTCTGCTCCTAAGGCTTGTACAGCGCCGGAGTATTGCGTTCGACCTTTTTGGAGCACACCTCGTGTCACACTGGAACCGTGCCAGTGTATACGGATGGCTCCAAGTCCCAAGAGGGGGTCGGCTTCCAAGCCGTATCCCCTCTGTTTGAAGTCAGCGGGGCTCTACCAGGCCCTGCGTCTGTCTTCACGGCGAACTATTGGCAATACACCACTCGGTGCGGGAAATTACGTGACGTGCCCGGTTCGGAGACCGGATTGTGATCTATAGCGACTCACAAAGCGCCCTGAGTGCTCTCGGGGCATGGGAATCTCCACATCCCCTGGTTCGCGATATCCGTGACGCCACGGTTTTTGCGACTTGGGCACATGTCGAGATTATCTTTTGCTGGGTTCCTGGACATGTACCCCGTAAGGGGCGCGGCGACTTGCCATCCTGGCCGCCGTGCTCACGGGATCCAGCCCTCCGTCTGGCCCCAGCTTAGCCTCTCTTCCTTCCTTCAGATAGCCTGTATTTCTCCCCTACTTCGTCGCTTTTCATACAACTCTCCCACAACTTTCAATGGTCAGTCTCTAATTTTTCAGGGTAGATGCCGAACTTCTTCTCAAGCCAACCGTCCCGGATTGGTACTGTGGGGGGGAGGGGACTGTTCCCTAACCCCTGAGATCCGGTTTGGGATGGTTTTTTTTTGACAACCTGCTTCTTTCCCACCCATACCTTCCTCACATCCCTTTTCCTCTCCTCTTCACATTCTATCCATTTTTACGCCGCGTCTAAGGTGGAGCCGCCATGCCGATGGATTGCCAGGCCACCAAGCGGGAGGGGTGGTCCCAAATGACGGCGCCTGGGTCTGGCAAGCCTGTAAGCACCTTTCGCAGTGCGGGCAACTGCGAGAGGTGATATGCGGTTCCGGCGGCAGTCCCCTCTGTTCTTTCTGAGGGACTGCCAAGAAAGCCAGCAGGCAGCCCATTGCCGACCGCCCCTCGTGTAAGCGGCTTGGTAGGGCAAACCCCCTTAGGGGGGAGAGGGAAGCCAGGCCCCTTCGGTCGCTTCCCTCAAAAGACCTGCTGGCAAGAATATTAAACCTTGCGGAGGTCAAGGCCTGTGCCTCCCCACAAAAGGCTGGTGATGCTGCCAAGGGGACCTGCGATGTCCTGGCAGGGGATGGCCAAATGGAGGGACCTCCCGTGATAGACATGGTCCTTGAGGAAACCCAGCCTCAGACGGTTGGAACTTACATGGGGGGTTATCCGGGCTTGGTGCCAAGCACCGAACCCGAATCCGCCCCTATGCAAGGTCCTCCTCAAACGGCTGAGGGCTCCGAGGCAATACAAGTGGGGAGGGATCTCCTTCAACCGGTACCCCTGCGACCACCAGGACCCTCTCCATTTCGGAGAAGGACCAGGCTGAGGCCGGTCCATCTGGCCTAGGGGCTCCTATCGGCGGAGGTGAGAAGCGGGTTCATTTCCCACCCTCCTCTCCAAAAAAGAATAAGACGAAAAAGACAAAGACTAGGAAGACTCGGGGCTCCTCTCCACCCGCGGGGGCTACGGGGACGGATGGGTCTGCTGCCACTTTGGCAAGCGACCAAGCCAAGATCGGCACATCCGGCCCCTCTGTCCCTCCGGTTGCGGAGCCACTGACTAAAACTAAAAGTGCCCAGGGTGGAGCCTCGATGACATCGGGGCCCCTGATTCAGAGGTTACCTGGCGTTTTCGAGCCCGCTGGCTTTAAACGTTTTCTCGTTATTCGCTCCACTGATGGCACCATGTTGTCCAAGGGCAACATGATCCATCAGAGGAGAGGATTAGCTAGTGCAATTGGTAGAGAGCCGAAGGTAACCCGTTTCTCGGACGGGAGCCTTCTGGCAAATGCTGCGAATCCCGCCGAGGAGGCCAAGATAAGTGCTCTTTGGACACTTGATGAACCCCGGTGAGTGTGACGCCGCACTCTACCATGATCTTTGTGAAAGGAGTAGTTTATGCGAGGGAACTCGTTGACTACTCCATTGAGGACATCACCCTAGAGCTGGCCGACCATGGGGCGGTCAAGGTGGAAGGTGTGATGAGAAAACAGGGAGGGGCATCGAGAGCCACCCCTACACTCTTCGTCACGTTCGACTGTGACAAGCTCCCTGAGTCGGTGCGTGCTGGTTGGTACCGCTACCGCGTGAAGGCATTCGTGCTCTGCAGCGGCGGTGCTATTACTGTCACCGCTTCGGCCACACGAATCGCTCATGTAGACGTGCAAAATCGGGGTCACCCGAAGTCTGTGTAAATTGCTCCAAGGTCGCACACGATAAGTCCAAATCGTGTGTGGCCAAGTGTGTCAATTGCGGAGAGCCGCACCCTGCTTCTTCGAAGCAATGTGGTGCATATCTCCTTGAGAAAGAAATCCTGGCCGTTCAGGCCCAGGATCGACTCTCATTCCGCGAGGCTAAGGACTTGTTCCCGGCGCGCCCAGCTCTGCCTGGGACGTCATATGCCTCAATAGTTAGAAAGGCACCCTCTGCTCCTGGCCCATCCTGGCCAACGAGCACGGTTGTCTCCGCGCCCATTTGGAGCCCTTCTGCGGGCTCTACCCAACCCGGGCGCTCCCCTGGTAAAGCTGGCGGCAAAAAGGGTTCACACCCAGCCCCGGCTAAAACCAGGGCTTCCCCTTCTTTCCCCAACGTGACCGTTTCCGGTAAGGCGAAACGGCCACGCGCCTCCACCGAGTCGTTAGACTCACAGGAGGCAACACCCCTGAAGATGGTCGCTAGGCCATCTTCCCGGGTTCCTAAAGCTGTCCCCCGAAAGGAGGACAGCAACAAAGGAGCTTCGGCTCCTTTGCCCACGCCCCGAGATGGAGCGAGTGGCTCGGAGACGGTGGTTCCTTGAAAAGAGGGGCCCCCCGCCTCCGAAGCCGCAACGCCCGCCTAAGGTTTCGAAGCAGAGGGAGGAAAAGACTGTCATGGTGAGCCCAACCTCCCCCAATAAGTCCTCGAAGGCGAAAGCGCCTTCAGCGCTTTGTCCGGCCAACAGCGCCTGGGGTTCTGCCCCCGGGAAGCGTACGGCCATTCCCGTGAGGGTCTTCAGTTCGAGGAGGGCCCCCGTGTCTCCTCCGAGCTAGGCCTGGAGGGCATATTCCTTCAATGGAATTGCCGTGGACTCCGGGCCAACTGGGAGGAGCTGCGGAGGCTCGTCTCGTCCCGTTCCCCGTTAGCTATTTTTTTGCGGGAGACCATGCTAGGCGGGTGCCCCCTGCCCGCCCTCCCGGGGTATAAGGGTCTTGCGACCCCACCACCGTGGGATGGCCGGGCTGGAGGATGCGCGGTTTACACCTGGCATGATGTCTCCGTTCTTCCTTTCTCTTTAGATACCTCCTTTCAGGCAGTGGCTGTGCAGCTGCACCTGGATAGGAGGTATACTCTGATTTCTGCGTACATTCCACCGTCAGGTGACTTCGACGCGGGGGACTTCCGCCGCGTCGTGGCACGGTTTCCGAGCCCCTATCTCTTGCTTGGAGATCTGAACGGCAGGCATCCTCTCTGGGGAGATTACTCCATAAGTCCCAGTGAACAAGTCCTTGCCGATCTGATCGAAGAGCTTGAGATGGGTGTCCTAAACGTGGATGAGTTTACGCATCACTGTCCGAGAACCGCTTCATTTTCTTGCCTTGACGTATCTTTGTGCTCTTCGGATGCACAGCCTGATTTTGATTGGGGGTGGTCGATGACCTCCATGGTAGTGATCACTTTCCCATTCAA
Organism: Ceratothoa steindachneri; assembly: GCA_963969495.1. Taxonomy (NCBI): domain Eukaryota; kingdom Metazoa; phylum Arthropoda; class Malacostraca; order Isopoda; family Cymothoidae; genus Ceratothoa; species Ceratothoa steindachneri. Next base: position 133,899,995 of record OZ018324.1, on the reverse strand, counting down.
ATATCATTTTCAGGGCAACTACCGCCTGAGAGCCCACCTCGGTGGTGCTTGGCGCGGGCGTGGTGGCCTGCATTTCTGGAAATGACTGAATTCTCTATCTCAGTCGAGGAGTTTAGGTCGGTAGATGAGGCCGTTGAGTTCTTCGGCAAACTCATCGCCGTGGGCCTGACTACTATTCCTAGGACGTCTGGCCGTTTTGCACGCCGACCACTCACATGGTGGTCGGCCGAGTGTGAGAAGGCCCTCAAACAAAAGCGTTATGCCTACATGCGCTATAAGCGCCGCCCGAACGATTTTACAGTCGGTGAATTTCATCGGGCTAGGGCTAGGTTCCGCTATATTTCGAAGCACGCCCGCCGCTCTTCTTGGAGGGTATACGTGCCTTCACTTAACGGGAAGACCCCTTTAGCTGAGGTGTGGAAGCGAGTCAAAAGGATTCGGGGCAAGTTCTCGCAGGACCCCCCTCCCGTTGTGCAGGAGAATGGGACTGCAATCTCGGACCCCGCGTCCGTGGCGGAATCCTTTGCGACCGCTTTTTCCGCATTCTCTAGCCGGGATGCTGCTCCGCCAGCATTCAATGCACGTCGTCATGTCGCGGAAGGCCGCCGACTGGACTTTACCTCCAGAACCGGAGAACCCTTCAACGACAAGTTTACTGTGAGTGAGTTGCGCTCCGCTCTCGCTTCGTGCGCGGACACCGCCCATGGTCTGGACGATGTCCCGTACGCCATGCTTCGACACCTGGGTGAGCGAGGCATGGCCTTTCTGTTAGATTTGTTCAACAGGATCTGGGTGGAGGGTCTTCTCCCAGACTCCTTGCGAATCGCTACTGTGCTCGCCTTTCGCAAACAGGGGAGAGATCACTCTACTCCGACCGGTTTCCGCCCAATCTCTCTAACCTCTTGTGTGTGCAAGTTGATGGAGAAATTGGTAAATGTTAGATTAGCCTTTGTCCTGGACAAGGGAGGCCATCTGTCTCTTGCATTGTGTGGCTTCCGCAAGTTCCACTCCACGTGGGATGCTCTGCTCCGACTGGAAAATGCAGTCTGCGAGGCTTTCCTTTGTAGACAGCACTCCGCCACAGTGTTTTTCGATCTGGAGAAGGCCTATGATACCGCATGGCGATACGGTATCATGGAGACTCTTCACACGATGGGGGCGAGGGGAAGCCTCCCAGTGTTTATATCTGAATTTTTGCGAGATCGTCGATTCCGCGTACGGGTGGGATGAGCCCTCTCCGGCCAAAAAGGAGCAGGAAGAGGGTGTCTCGAGGGAAAGTGTCCTCAGTATCACACTCTTTGCCCTGAGCATCAACGGCATCACCTCGGTGCTGCCGGAAGATGTTCTCGCTACGCTCTTCGTGGAAGACCTTTCGATCTCTTTTGGCGCGGCCCAGATGCCAACTCTGGAGCGTCGACTCCAACAGGCATTGAACCGCGTCTCTCGCTATGCCGAAGCGCACAGGTTCTGCCCAGGACGCCACCCTGGAGGGTACCACATTTGGCTATTTGTCGCCACGCCTCTGCTCCCAAAGCTTGTACGGCGCCGCGAGTATTGCGTTCGACCTTTTTGGAGCACACATCGTGTCACGCTGGAACCGTGCCAGTGTATATGAATGGCTCCAAGTCCCAAGAGGGGGTCGGCTTTCACGCCGTATCCTCTCTGTTTGAAGTCAGCGGGGCTCTACCAGGCGCTGCATCTGTCTTCACGGCCGAGCAGGTGGCAATACACCACTCGGTACGGAAGATTACGCGACGTGCCCGGTTTGGAGACCGGATTGTGATCTATAGCGACTCACAAAGCGCCCTGAGTGCTCTCGGGGCATTGGAATCTCCGCATCCCATGATTCGCGATATCCGTCACGCCACGGTTATGGCGTGCCGGGCAGATGTCGAGATTATCTTCTGCTGGGTTCCTGGACATGTAGGAATTTTGGGGAATGAGCGCGCCAAAGAGTCCGCGAGGACTCTGCGACGGGACCAGCGTTTCGCTCTTCCTCGCACCGACTCATGGCAGGAATACTGGCAGCTCTTCGGACTGCTTGGCAAAGAAGATGGGAGACGGTCAAAGGGAACTTAAATTTGCGTGCCATTGCACCGCGACCGTTCCCATGGACCTATCCCCCAATGCCGCGACGGCTTCAGGTCGCTTTCTGTCGTCTCCGAATCGGACACACTCCTGTGACGCATGGCTATTTGATGGAGCGCTTGCCTGCGTCGTCCCCCAGACTGTTCGACATATTCTTTTCGAATGTCCCAGTCTGGGTGATCTTCGCGCACGTTACTTGTTCCGGTACCGGGATAGGCGGGGTCGCTACCGCCTGTCCCTTCTGCTCGGGACGAGTGCGTGCACATTGACTGGTGGACTTGTTGACTTTTGGGAGGAGGCCGGCCTTCTCCCTATTATTTAAGCAGGTTTTTCTTTTGTTTCTTTTTTTTTTGCTTCTGTTTTGTTTTTTTTCTTATAGGTCGCACGCCCCTGCGTCGGGGCGGATCTCCCCCCGACGCAGGAACTTGCTTACTGCTCGCTTCCCTTTCTCTTTTTTTTTTTGGGGGGGGGGTCTGTTTTTTATCTTGAATTTTATTTTAAAGTATCCTAGTCATAGGCCAGTTTTTAATACGGCGACTAATGACCAAGTAGGCAGTCGCCAGATGAGCTCTTTAAACAACCCCCTCCGTCCCCCCCAAAAAAAATCCCTCTACTGCTGGCAACATGATCCATTACAGGAGAGCATTATTAGTGAGCTTGGTTGATAGAAAGCCGAAGCGGACCCGTTTCTCGGATGTGGTCCTTCTGGTGAATGCGTCAGACTCTTCCGAGGCGGCCATGATTAGTACCATTCGGACACTTAATGACTTCCGCTGAGTGAAGCTGCACTCGACCATGAACTTGGTTAAAGGAGTGGTTTATACGAGGGACTACTCCATAGATCACATCACCTTAGAGCTGGGCGAACACGGTACGGTTAAGCTTGATCGTGTGTTGAGAAAAGAACAAGGGGCCTCGAGAGACACCTACATTCTTTGTCACGTTCAACCGTGACAGGCTTCCTGAGTCAGTGCGTGCCGGTTGGTATCGCTACCGCGTGAAGGCATTCATGGCACTGGCACCGTTTCGGCCATACGAATCGATTCTAGACGTGCAAAGTCGGGTTTACTCGAAGTCTATGCAAATTGCTGAGGCCGTACACGATAAATCCCTATCCTCTATTGTATGGCCAAATGTGCCAATTGCAGAGAGCCGCACCCCACTTCTTTAAAGCAATGCGGTACGTATTTCTTGGAGAAGGAAATCCTGGCCGTTCAGGCCCAGGATCGTCTCTGATTTCGCGCGCCCGGCACAAAGAAAAAATCCCTCGGCTCTTGCCACCAAAGCAGCTTTGGCTCCTACGTCCCCACCCAAATTTGGAACGTTTGGCTCAGAGACTGTGGATCCTCCAAAGGAGGGACCCCCGCCTGCCTAAGTTTTCGAGGAGGAAAGAGGAAAAAGACTCGCATGGGGAGCCCAAGCTCCCCCGATAAGTCCTCCAAGGCGACAGTGCCGTGTTATGCCAACAGCGTACAGAGATCTGCCTCCGAGAAGCGAGCGACCATTCCCGTGAGGGTCTTCTCTTCGAAGAGGGCCCCCGCACCTCATCCGAGCTCGGTCTGGAGAGCAGATTTCTTCAATGGAGTTAATGTTGACTTTGGCCCAACTAGGATAGCTGCGGAGGCTAGTCTCCTCCCGTTTACCCTTAGCTATATTTTTGCAGACCATGCTGAGCCCCCCCCCCCCCACCCTACCAGTTCTATTTGCTGTAAATATCTTTCAGGAGGTAACATCACAGCTACACCTGGATAGGACATACTAGTTATTTCTGCTTACACCACCGTTAGCTGACTTAGACGCGGGGGACTTCCGCAACATCGTGGCACGGTTCCCGAAGCCCTTTTGCTGGCTCGGGGATTTGAACGGTAGACACCCCTCCCTCCCCCTCTGTGGAGACTACTCGCTCAATCTTAGGGGTCAGGTCCTTTTTTATTTTTCCCTCTAAGTTCAAAGGGGACAAGTTTTCCGGACTTAGAAGCCATCAAGAGGGCCATGACGATGAAACGGCTGAGAAATACATGAAGGCATTGCTGAGAAGGATGGGAAATTGCTTTAGACTCCAGGGGTATTATTTTGAATGGGAAAACATTTAATTTGTTTTAAATCATTTTTTGTGCCACAGGACTGTTTCTTGTTTGACACACCTCGTATATCATAACTTGAATTAATTTCATTGTATTTGTAGTTGAAGTGCGTGGGGTTGTTTGGTCAGGGATATGGTGGATTTTCCTCGATTGTTCTTCCTGGTGATTAAGTTTGGTGAACAGACTGGTCCGGTATGGGCCGTTTGCATTGTTATACCTCGTCCTCTTGTCTTTCTTTGCTTCTAACTAGACAGCATTGTAAACGCTTGCCGAGTGGTAGGTAATGACTAGTGAGGAGAGGAAGTGTTAGATTAGAGGTCTTGGAAACGTTTCTGAAGTTACTGTCTCGACCCCTTCCTCTAGCATCAGTGGGAGGCGTCTTTGCCAGGATATGTAAGACCCATACTATCCTCTGCGCCAGACTCCTAGAAATCCAATCAGACACAATCCCAAGGAACCACAGCTTGAATACATGCGCAGGCGCGATCCCTAGGAACTAGACAGTTCGAATATATGCGCAAAATTTGCTGCTCGTTTTAGACTCAACTTGCAGAAAGAAGGTATGCTGGATATTTAGAAGAACCCAGTCAGGTTCGTCGGAGTTCCTCCGAAGCTGTTGACTTAAGTGCCGAACCTTGTCTGAATCAGGCAAATTAAGTAAAGCAAGCATACGAAAACGATAGAGGTCAAGCCTTTACGCTTTTTTTTTTTTTTCAGTTCAAATGGACAGTGTCTATATCGAGAAGAAAAAACTCAAGAGTGTAACAAAGCTGACTATATTTTAAGATGCCGTCTTTTCTTGTTAGCCATTAAGAAATTTGTATTTATAAATATTTTGGAATTCTTTTCGGCATTTTCATTCGCTGGGTCGATCCTTTGAAAATGTCCATAAATACAACGATGTGCCTTTCAAAGATATAGTCGTCAAGTGTATTGACTGGAGGCAATATCAAAAGGTAAATAACTAGTGATAATTTTTATTATACACAAATGAGCGGTTTTATACAAGTTATTTACGAGTTCACTATAAAAAAATTATATTGCGACAGGATCCATACAAGAAAAAAAAACCGTATGCCATAATAGTAAAGGACATTTTGTTTATACCAATAAATTTTTACGAACAATTTTTGTGTATAGGGTTAGGGCATCATTCAGCACTTTCCAAGGACTGTTAGAAAGACCACAACACCTTGAAACGCACCTAACCTGCCCATCGCCCTCTATGGTTATAAACTTAAAAATAACGTCCGCTGAATAACTTTCAATATTAGAAAATATAAATTTGTATAGGAAACTATATTGGAGCTAAAGTGGGTCACCCGTGACACTATTAAGAGTTAGATTGATTTAAATATATCTTCAGACCCTTTTCTCGCGTTCTCGTAACCACCGGTGGGAACGAAGATTGACAATCGCGATGCAATCGAGAACTTTCCTCGCTCGCCAGATTGTTTCTCTCCACCTCTGTGAGGGATTTTAAAGTCTCCGTTCTGTCTCTGTCGAAAGAAAACGTCGCCATGAGATTAACATTTGGGTCTCGGGTGAAGAATGCGAAATCGGGAGTACAAAGGGATTCAAGGTTGTTGTGTCAGTAGTGCGTCCCGAGAGAAGGCCCATTCTGTTCAATATTGGTTTTGGGATCCATCGGTCCCGGCATGACTAATGGCAAATCTATGGCAGCAACCGTTCACAAATCGCACACCCGCCCCTTATTCAGATTTGTACTCATTAAACCTTTAACACCAGTTTCTCAGGGGGGTTGGTGTGCAGCAATGACACTAAAAATTACCCACCCCTTTTCGCAGCACTTCACTCAAGATATTAAATAGCCGTCGCGCCACAACCTTACTTTCACTAAGGCTATTATAACTTATACTACAGGATGCGCCCCCCCCCCCCTATTACTATGCATTGGAAATATAGTCTCGCCAGGGTCAATTGAAGCTCGGTTGTTCTTTTCAGCCAGGCGGCTTAATGTGAAAGGACAGAAGGATGGAAGGGAATTTAAGGAGTGGGGGTAGGGGTGGCTCATGCCACATGTTTGCCAAAACAGTATCAACCATCGCACGTTTTGTCCAAATTGACTTGGTTAAAGGCTAGCTCAATGTGTTTTCAAGGAGTGCGCTTATTTAATGCTATGCCGAATGCCACCAACTGCTTTGGAAGAGGGGGGGAGGGTAAGTAAAGCCATCAACATGGACTGTCGCTGATCGAGCACGTTCTCTGCTCAAAACGGTGCTTTTGTTCAGGAAGGGATCAATTTGTGTTTAGGGGGTGTCCCCCATGCGGTGCCGACCGACGTGCGTTTTGTCAAACAATGCCTCGATCGAGGAAAGGCTCAATGCGTAGTGCGGGATAGGTGATACGGAATTGCACGAGCGCTCAATGGGTCTGGAGGGATTAGGAGTACGCTCAATGGGTTGGGCTGGATTAGGGAAGCCCTCACTTGTTAGTGCCGGGGCGGGGCGGGTATCGATAGGAATTACGGGGGATGAAAATAAAATTGGGAGAAAAGACCATAATAAAAGTCTTGGACAAAGGGAAGCCCCTTCCCTTCATTCCATTTTGAGAAGGTGGGGACCCTTTCCTAGACAAACCCACGAAATGCAGCGGACGAGGGAGGGGGGGAACACTATACTTATTATCTAAGTTACTATGTTTTGAATGATATAATTACCAAGGTTAGTCCGGGAATTATTAAAAGAAAGCCAACTCTTGGTCGGATGAAAGTTTTGAAGGTCATAAGTAAGAATAATTGAGGGCACGCGACTTAGGTCTGTTGACCTTGTTATAAATATCCGAACGTCTTCGGGGCTGGGAGAACTACCACGTGGTAGTTTACTGCACAGTAATTGTCGGTACACACTGCGACTCAAGAAGAGGAAAATAAGGTACCGGGAACGAGGATAGCCACGAAAATCCATTCGCCCCCCCCCCACCCGCCTTAGTCAACTCACTTGTAATATATGACTACGGCGCTGTCATCTAGAATATATAGAGGCTTGTTCTTGAGGGCACCCGTTTTGGGACTCCAGTCCAGCTGGGTGGAGATGTCCAGGACAGACATGTCGCACGGGAAAGTGCCGTTGCCCTTGGCCAAGTCCACATTTTCCACTGGAACGCCGGACAGGAGTGAAATCTGAAAAGACCACGCCAGATTATTAATATGACCAACCGATCCTTTCGTTTAGTGGGTTCCCCTGACATAAAATCAACATAACGATTAGTATGAGTTAATGGAAATCCCGAGGAGAGCACGAAGGGTAATACTATCTTGCCAGTGAAGAAAAAATGCCTTCATGGCCCATAGGAGAGCTACCCATTCCAAGGGTTTTTACGCTTCCACTAGCGGCCGCCGAAATGACAAAATGGAAGGAATACAATAAATAGATATTTGCAGGGATCTTGACAGAAAGGTTCAGAGGAGGGCTCCATCAAATGGCGGCGCCTCCCTCAAGCGTGTACGAGTCGGGGTGACACCGTCGAGGAATTGGGGGAGTAAGATCCAAGGGGAAAGTTGGGGAGCAATGCAACTTTAAATTCCCGTGCACCATCTTTGCCATGTAACCCTAAAGGCTAACCTAATCCCTACCATTTGTCAGCGTGTAGAAGATTAAAGTGACAGTCCGGTCATTCATACTGTGCAAACAGGCTGGCACCCTAGATTCGAGGAAACCCTTCTACATGTACAAGGACACGTCAGAAGACAATCCCGCCTGCCTCCCGGATCGCAGCAGCAATGGCGTCAAGGATAGTGCGGACCAGGGGGATGCGGAGATTACAATGAGTCGCTATAAATTAAAAATGTCTCCAAACCGTGCACATCGCGTAATCTTCAGGACTGAGCTGTGTATTGCAACCAGCTCAGTCGGGGAGACAAACGAAGCGGTCGGTTGAGCCCCGCCAGTTTCAAACAAGAGGGGAAAAGGCGTGAAAGCAGATTCCCTCTTCGAGACCAAGCACCCACATTACCACAGAAAACATCCAATAAACCATGAAATCGCTCAAAACATTAAATCCACTGATCCAGACATTCTAACATCCATCTCAAGCCCCTAAGCAACACAGCAATCTCGGCCATCAGGGAAATTTTTAACCACTTTTGGCCCAGCAACAGACTCCCCTCAATCTCCAAACTGGCACACATCATACACAGACTCAAACCAGACAAACGCCCAAGACAACACAAGTCGGTCCCGCACAATTTCAAAAACACTCGTAAAACTAATACGCCCAAGAATCAGCCTAAATATACCTGTCTCAGACACAACAGGGCTTCACGAAAGCACATTCAACCACGACCCTACTCACCAACCTGACATTAGAAAATCAATGTCTTTGACTAGTCCTTGCCCCCAATAGATATAAAGCTTACGAAGCAGTACCAAAACACATTCGAGCACAAATAATCCTGAACCCTATTTTTTTTATAGCTGATCTGGCGACTGACAACTAGGGCAAAAGTCGCCGTAATAAGATCACAGCCTACTACTAGGCTAGATTAAGAAACAAAGAAAAAAGAAAAGCTAAGTACAGGCTAAAAAAAGAAAGAAATCAAAAAGGAAACGAGAAGGAAACGCGCTCCAGCGTCGGGGGCAGGCCAGCCTCCTCTAAAGAGTCGTATAATTTACAAGTCAGTGTGCACGAACCAGTCCCGAGTACAAGGGACAAGCGGTAACGACCCCGCTCGTCAGGTAATGTGCGCGAAGATCACCCAGACTGGGACATTCAACGAGAATGTGCCGAAGAGTCTGGGGGACAAGGCAGTCCTCACAATAAGGCTCAGGTGAGCGCTCCATCAAATGGCGGTGCGTCCCGCGAATGTGTCCAATTCGGAGACGACAGAAAACATGAAGCCGTCGTGGCATTGGGGGGTATGTCCATGGGAACAGTTACGGCGCAATAGCACGTAACTTTAAGTTTCCCACGACCGTCTCCCATCTTCTTTGCCAAGCCGACGGAATTCCTGCCCTGGTCGCCCACTCCTCGCGAACCTTTTGGTGCCCTCATTCTTCGCAATTGCTACATGTCCAGGAACCCAGTAGAAGATAATCTCAACATACGCCCGGCTCGCAGCAACCGTGGGGTCACGGATATCGCGAACCACGGAATGCGGAGATTCCAATGCCCCGAGAGCACTCAGGGCGCTTTGTGAGTCGCTATAGATCACAATCCGGTCTCCGAACCGGGCACGTCGCGTAATCTCCCGTACCGAGTGGTGTATTGCAACCAGCTCGGCCGTGAAAAGACACAATGCGTAGCAGAACTCCGCTGACTTGAAACAAAGAGAATAACGTCGTGGAAACCGACTCCCTTTTGGGTCTTGTGTCATCCGTATACACTGGCACGGTTCCAGCGTGACACGAAGTGTGATCCAAAAAGGTAGAACGCAATACTCTCGGCGCTGTAGAGACGCGACGACAAATAGTCAGAGGTGTTACCCTCCAGGGTCGCGTCCTGGGAAGAACCATGGCGCCAACGGCCCGAGCTATACTGAACTCTCCAAGAAGTTTCCTAGCCCTAAACTCAAAGAGCTTACGTTATTACTGGCCTCTCTCGGAGGCATAGGCACCGTCGAGATAAGCTGCGGATGGAGAGAGCTGTTAAGGAAAAAACAAAACAAAGAAACAAACCCTGCTGTTAAGGAAAAAAAACAAATGCAAAAAACAAAACAAAACAAAGAAACAAACCCTGCCGGCCTACCCCAACAAGTCCACCAGTCAATGTGCACGCACTCTTCCCGAGTACAAGGGATAGGCGGTAGCGACCCCGCCCATCCCGGTACTGGGACAGGTAACGTGCGCGAAGATCACCCAGACTGGGACATTCGACAAGAATGTGCCGAACAGTCTGGGGGACGACGCAGTCGTCGCAATAGGGCGCAGGCGAGCGCTCCATCAAATAGCGATGCGTCACACGAGTGTGTCCGATTCGGAGACGACAGAAAGAGACTTGAAGCCGTCGAGGCATTGGGGGATAGGTTCATGGGAACAGTCGCGGCGCAATGGCACGCAACTTTAAGTTCCTTTCGACCGTCTCCCATCTTCTTTGCCAAGCAGTCCGAAGAGCTGCCCGTATTCCTGCCATGTAGTCGGTGTGAGGAAGAGCGAAACGCTGGTCCTTTCGCAGAGTCCTCGCGGAGTCATTCCCCACAATTCCTACATGTCCAGGAACCCAGCAGAAGATAATCTCGACATCTGCTCGGCTCGCCATAACCGTGGCGTCACGGATACCGCGAACCAGTGGATGCGGAGATTCCAATGCCCCGAGAGCACTCAGGGCGCTTTGTGAGTCGCTATAGATCACAATCCGGTCTCCGAACCGGGCACGTCGCATAATCTCCCGTACCGAGTGGTGTATTGCCACCAGCTCGGCCGTGAAGACAGACGCAGCACCTGGCAGATCCCCGCTGACTTCAAACAGAGGGAATACAGCGTGGAAGCCGCCCCCCTCTTTAGACTTGGAGCCATCCGTATACACTGGCACGGTTCCAGCGTGACACGATGTGTGCTCCAAAAAGGTCGAACGCAATACTCCCGGCGCCGTACAAGCTTTGGGGGCAGAGGCGTGGCGACAAATAGCCAAATGTGGTACCCTCCAGGGCGGCGTCCTGGGCAGAACCAGGGGCGCCACCGGCCCGAGAGCTATATCTAGCTCTCGAAGGAGTTTCCTGGCCCTAAACCCAAAGGGCTTAGGGTATGACTGGCGTCTCTCGGCGGCATAGGCACCATCGAGATCAGCTGCAGATGCAGTGAGAGCTGTTGGCGACTAAGGGAGGCGCCGGGCTCGCGCGTACAGGCGAGTGATTTTACTGCACGCGGCGCAGAGCGAGTGGCATATCCCCAGCATCAACCAACAGGCTATCAATTGGGAAAGTGCGGAAGGTACCGGTCGCAAGGCGAAGGCCGGTGTGGTGGATCGAGTCCGCCTTCCGCAATAAACGCTAGGCTGCGGATGTATAAAACTCGCATCCGTAGTCGAGGTTCGACTACGGATGCCCTACTTTTAAAAAAGTAGGGCAGTAGCGCTATCAGCGCCCCAAGCGCTGAACGTCACGCAACGGAGAATGTCAATGGCGCGGGTACAAGAGACCCTAAGGCTACGAATATGAGCCTCCCAGGTGAGGCGCCGGTCGAATACAAGACGAGGAAACGCTGCGACTCCACCACATCCAGGCGCACCCCATTAAGAAACAAATCTGGGTCGGGGTGAAGCCGTGGATGGCGGCAGAAGTGCACCACCTTAGTCTTGGCCGAGGAAAACCGAAACCTGTGCGCTTCGGCATAGCGAGAGACGCGGTTCAATGCCTGTTGGAGTCGTTGCTTGAGTTGGCATCTGGGCAGCGCCAAAAGAGATCGAAAGGTCGTTCATGTAGAGCGTAGCGAGAACATCTTTCGGCAGCACTGAGGTGATGCCGTTGATGCTCAGGACAAAGAGTGTGACACTGAGGACACTTCCATGCGGGACACCCTCTTCCTGCTCCTTTGGGCCGGAGAGGGCTCCCCCCACCCGTACGCGGAATCGACGATCTCGCAAAAATTCAGATATAAACATTGGGAGGCGTCCCCTCGCCCCCATCGTGTGGAGAGTCTCCATGATACCGTATCACAATGCGGTATCATAGGCCTTCTCCAAATCGAAAAACACTGTGACGTAGTGCTGTCTACGAAGGAAGCCTCGCAGACGGCATTTTCCAGTCGGAGGAGAGCATCCGACGTGGAGTGGAACTTGCGCAAGCCGCACTGTGCAGAAGACAGATGGCCTCCGCTGTCCAGGAAATAGGCTAATCTAACATTTACCAATTTCTCCATCAACTTGCACACACAAGAGGTTAGAGAGATTGGGCGAAAACTGGTAGGAGTAGTGATCTCTGGCCGGTTTGCGAAAGGTGAGCACAGTAGCGATTCGCAAGGAGTCTGGGAGAAGACCCTCCACCCAGACCCTGTTGAACAAATCTAACAGAAAGGCCATGCCTCGCTCACCCAGGTGTCGAAGCATGGCGTACGGTACATCGTCCGGACCATGGGCGGTGTCCGCGCACGAAGCGAGAGCGGAGCGCAACTCACTCACAGTAAACTTGTCGTTGAAGGGTTCTCCGCCTCTGGAGGTAAAGTCCAGCCGGCGCCTTCCGCGACATGACGACGTGCATTGAATGCTGGCGGAGCAGCATCCCGGATAGAGAATGCGAAAAAAGCAGTCGCTAAGGATTCCGCAACGGACGCGGGGTCCGAGATTGCGGTCCCATTCTCCTGGAGAACAGGAGGGGGTCTTGCGAGAACTTGCCGCGAATCCTTTTAACTCGCTTCCACAGCTGACGGTGGAATGTACGCAGAAGTGATAGTATACCTCCTATACAGGTGCAGCTGCACAGCCACTGCTTGAAAGGAGATATCTAAAGAGAAAGGACGAACGGAGACATCATGCCGGGTGTAAACCGCGCATCCACCAGCCCGGCCATCCCGTGGTGGTGGGGTCGCAAGACCCTTATACCCCGGGAGAGAGGGCAGGGGGCACGCGCCTAGCATAGTCTCCTGCAAAAAGATAGCTAACGGGGACGGGACGGGACGAGACGAGCCTCCGCAGCATCTCCCAGTTGGCCCGGAATCCACGGCAATTCCATTGAAGGAATATGCCCTCCAGGCCTAGCTCGGAGGAGAAGCGGGGGCCCTCTTCGAACAGAAGACCCTCACGGGAATGGCCGTACGCTTCCCGGAGGCAGAACCCCGGGCGCCGTTGGCCGGACCTAGCGCTGAAGGCGCTGTCGCCTTCGAGGACTTATTGGGGGAGATTGGGCTCGCCATGACAGTCTTTTCCTCCCTCCGCCTCGAAACCTTAGGCGGGCGTTGCGGCTTCGGAGGCGGAGGGCTCTCCTTTCGAGGAACCACCGTCTCCGAGCCACTCGCTTCACCTGTAGGCGTGGGCGAAGGAGCCGAAGCTCCTTTGTTGCTGTCCTCCTTTCGGGGGACAGCTTTAGGAACCCCGGAGGATGGCCTGGCGACCAACTTCACAGGTTTTTGCCTCCTGTGAGTCTAACGACTCGGTGGAGGCGCGTGGCCGTTTCGCCTTACGGGAAACGGTCACGCTGGGGGAAGAGGGGGGAGCCCTGTTTTTATCCGGGGCTGGGTGTGAACCCTTTTTGTTGCCAGCTTTACAAAGATATCGCCCGGGTTGAGTAGAGCCCCGCAGAAGGGGTCCGAATGCGCGCGGAAACAACCGTGCTCGTTGGCCTGGATGGGCCAGGAGCAGAGGGTGCCTTTCTAACTATTGAAGCATATGATGTCCCAGGCAGAGCCGGGGGCACCAGGAACAAGTCCTTAGCCTCGCAGAATGAGTCGATCCTGGGCCTGAACGGCCAAGATTTCTTTCTCAAGGAGATAAGCACCACATTGATTCGAAGAAGCGGGGTGCGGCTCTCCGCAATTGACACACTTGGCCACACATGATTTAGACTTATCGTCTGCGGCCTTGGAGCAATTTACACAGAATTCGGGTGAACCCGACTTTGCACGTTTACAGGAACGATTGGTATGGCCGAAGCGGTGTCAGTAATAGCACCGCCACGGCAGTGTCACGAATGCCTTCACGCGGTAGCGGTACCAACCGGCACGCACCGACTCAGGGAGCTTGTCACAGTCGAACGTGACGAAGAGTGTAGGGGTGGGTCTCGAGGCCCCTCCCTGTTTTCTCATCACACGTTCGACCTTGACCGCCCCATGGTCGGCCAGCTCTAAGGTGATGTCCTCTCCTCTATGGAGTAGTGAATGAGTTCCCTCGCATAAACTACTCCTTTCACAAAGTTCATGGTAGAGTGCGGCGTCACACTCACCGGGGTGCCATGAAGTGTCTGAAGAGCACTTATCTTGGCCGCCTCGGCGGGATTCGCCGCATTCGCCAGAAGACTCCCGTCCGAGAAACGGGTCACCTTCGGCTCTCTACAAATTACACTAGTTAATCTTCTCCTCTGATGGATCATGTTTCCCTTGGCCAACATAATGCCATCAGTGGAGTGAATGACGTGGAAGCGATGGAAGCCAGCGGGCTCGAAAACGCCAGGTAACCTCTGAATGAGGGGCCCCGATGTCATCGAGGATTCGCCATGCGCACTCTTGGTCTTGGTCAGGGGTTCTGCAACTGGGGGGGGGCGGGGGGGCCGGATGTGCCGATGTTTGCATTGTCGCTTGACAGAGTGGCAGCAGACCCATCCGTCCCCGCAGATGGAGAGGAGCCCCGAGTCTTCTTTGTCTTAGTATTTTACTTTTTTGGAGAGGATGGCGGGGAATGAACACACTTCTCACCTCGACCGGCAGAAGCCCCTAGGCCAGATGGACCGGCCTCAGCCAGGTCCTTCTCCGAAATGGAAAAGGTCCTGGTGTTCGCAGGGGCACAGGTCGGAGGAGATCCCTCCCCTCCTTGTACTGCCTAAGAAACCCTAACCGTTTGAGGAGGACCTTGCCTAGGGGCGGATTGGGTTCGGTGTTTGGCGCCGAGCCCGGATCCCTGCCCGTGGAAGGCCCTACCCTCTGAGGCTGGGTTTCTTCAGGGACACTGTCTATCACAGGCGGGGCCTCCAGTTGGCATTCCCCTCCCAGGACATCGCAGGTCAACTTGGCAGTGTCGTCAGTCTTGTGTGGGGAGGCACAGGCCTTGACCCCGGCAAGGTTTAAAATTCTTGCCAGCAGGTCTTTTGAGGGAAGCGACTGAAGGGGCCTGGCTTCCCTCTCCTCCCTAAGGGGATTTGCCCTACCGAGCCGCTTACACGAGGGGATGTCGGCAATGGGCTGCCTGCTGGCTTTCTTGGCAGTCCCCTTAGAAAGAAAATGAGGGACTGCCGCTGGAAAAAGGGAGGTGCCCGAAAGCACCTCCAGAGAAGGGGGTGAGGGGGGTCCCCTACACCCGTAGGCGTAGGAGAGCATTAAGCCTCCTCTCCGGTTAGAGAAATATGGAGGGTCCCCTGCGCAAGCACAGGGGGAAGGAAGTCCTCCATTTTTTCGGTGGAGCTGCCCGAGGGCGGCTCCGTCGATGGAACAGGGAAAGTTGAGGGTTGGGTATTTTTTGGTTGTTCATCTATGGGCATGGTGACCCTATTTGTTTCACGGGATGCAATCGCTCATCACCTCTCACAGTTGCCCGCACTGCAAGAGGTGCTTACAGGCCTGGCAGAGCCAGGCGCCGCCATTTGGGACCACCCCTCCGGCCTGGTGGCCTGGCAGTCCATCGGCATGGCGGCTCCACCTTAGACGCGACGTAAAAAGATAGATTGTGAAGAGGAGAGGAAAAGGGATGTGAGGAAGGTATGGGTGGGGATGAAGCAGGTTATTAAAAAAAACCCATCCTGAACCGGAGCTCAGGGGTTAGGGAACTTTGTCCCCTCCCCCAGCTGCCCCGATCCGGGACGGTTGGCTTGATTTTTTTTTAATTTTTTTTTTTAAGAGCTCATCTGGCGACTGCCTACTTGGGCATTAGTCGCCGTATTAAAACTGGCCTAGTTCTAGGCTACTTTAAAATAAAATTAAAGAGGAAAAAAAAACAACACCCCAAAAAGGGGGAGAGGAAGCAAGCTGGCGCGTCGGGGAGAGGTCCCCCCGGCGCAGGAGCGTGCAACTAAAGCAATAAAAAAAACAACAAAAAAAAAAACAAATGCAAAAAACAAAACAAAACAAAAAAAAACAAACCTTGCTTAAATAATAGGGATAAGGCCGGCCTCCCCCAAGAAGTCAACAAGTCCACAAGTCAATGTGCACGAATCTGTCCCGAGTACAAGGGACAGGCGGTAGCGACCCCGCCCATCCCGGTACCGGGACAGGTATCGTGCGCGAAGATCACCCAGACTGGGACATTCGACAAGAATGTGCCGAACAGTCTGGGGGACGACGCATTCGTTGCAATAGGGCGTAGGCGAGCGCTCCATCAAATAGCGATGCGTCACACGAGTGTGTCCGATTCGGAGACGACAGAAAGCAAGCTGAAACGCCGCGGCATTGGGGGATAGGTCCATGGGAACAGTCGCGGCGCAATGGCACGCAACTTTAAGTTCCCTTCACCGTCTCCCATCTTCTTTGCCAAGCAGTCCAGAGAGCTGCCCGTATTCCTGCCATGTAGTCGGTGTGAGAAAGAGCGAAACGCTGGTCCGGTCGCAGAGTCCTCGCGGAATCTTTGGCGCCCTCATTCCCCGCAATTCCTACATGTCCAGGAACCCAGCAGAAGATAATCTCGACATCTGCCCGGCTCGCCAAAACCGTGGCGTCACGGATATCGCGAACCAGGGGATGCGGAGTTTCCAATGCCCCGAGAGCACTCAGGGCGCTTTGTGAGTCGCTATAGATCACAATCCGGTCTCTGAACCGGGCACGTCGCGTAATCTCCCGTACCGAGTGGTGTATTGCCACCAGCTCGGCCGTGAAGACAGACGCAGCGCCTGGTAGAGCCCCGCTGACTTCAAACAGAGGGGATACGGCGTGAAAGCCGACCCCCTCTTGGGACTTGGAGCCATTCATATACACTGGCACGGTTCCAGCGTGACACGATGTGTGCTCCAAAAAGGCCGGCCGAACGCAATACTCCCGGCGCAGTACAAGCTTTGGGAGCAGAGGCGTGGCGACAAAAGCCAAATGTGGTACCCTCCAGGGTGGCGTCCTGGGCAGAACCAGGGGCGCCAACGGCCCGAGAGCTATATCTACCTCTCGAAGGAGTTTCCTGGCCCTAAACCCAAAGGGCTTAGGGTATGACTGGCGTCTCTCGGCGGCATAGGCACCATCGAGATCAGCTGCGGATGCAGTGAGAGCTGTTGGCGACTGAGGGAGGCACCGGGCTCGCGCGTACAGGCGAGTGATGCACTGCACGCGGCGCAGAGCGAGTGGCATCTCCCCAGTATCGACCAACAGGCTCTCAATGGGGGAAGTGCGGAAGGCACCGGTTGCAAGGCGAAGGCCGGTGTGGTGGATCGAATCCACCTTCCGCAATAAGCGCTCGGCTGCGGATGCATAAAACTCGCATCCGTAGTCGAGCTTCGAGCGAACAAAGGATCGATAAAAAAGTTACGCAGTAGCCCTATGCGCGCCCCAAGCGCTGAACGTCACAGAACGGAGAATGTCCATGGCGCGGGTACAAGAGACCCTAAGGCTGCGAATATGAGCCTCCCAGGTGAGGCGTCGGTCGAATACAAGACCGAGGAAACGGTGCGACTCAACCACATCCAGGCGCACCCTATTAAGAAACAAATCTGGGTCTGGGTGAAGCCGTGGATGGCGGCACAAGTGCACCACCTTAGTCTTGGCCAAAGAAAACCGAAACCTGTGTGCTTCGGCATAGCGAGAGACGCGGTTCAATGCCTGTTGGAGTCGACGCTCCAGAGTTGGCATCTGACCGCGCCAAAAGAGATCGAAAGGTCGACCACTTAGAGCGTGGCGAGAACATCTTCCTGCAGCACCGAGGTAAAGCCATTAATGCTCAGCCTAAAGACTGTGACCATGAGGACACTTTCATGCGGGACCCCCTCTTCCTGCTCCATTGGGCCGGAGAGGGCTCCCCACACCCGTACGCGGAATCGACGATCTTGTATAAATTCAGATATAAAGATTGGGAGGCGTCCCCTCGCCCCCATCGTGTGGAGAGTCTCCATGATACCGTATTCACATGCGGTATCATAGGCCTACTCCAGATCGAAAAACACCGTGTCGTAGTGCTATCTACGAAGGAAGGCCTCACAGATGGAGTTTTCAAATTGGAGCAGGGTATCTGACTTGGAGTGGAACTTGCGGAAACCGCACTGTGCAAAAGACAGGTGGCCTCCGCTGTCAAGAATAAAGGCTGACTAAAATTTACAAATTTCTCCAACTTTCACACGCAGGAGCGAAAATTGGGCGAAAATTCGCCGGGGTAGAGTGATCTCTCACTGGTTTGCGAAAAGCGAGCACAGTAACGATTCGCCAGGAATCTGGGAGGGATCGTGTTGCCCTTGGCCAACATGCTATCAGTGGAGCGAATAACGAGGAAGCGTTTGAAACTAGAGGGCTCGAAAAAAAACGGAGGTGGGGGCGCTCCGATGTAATCGAGGCTCCGCTCTGCACACTTGCAATTTTGGTCTTAGTCAGGGACTCCCCGCCCGGGGAAACACCCTGGGCCGACGTGCCGATCTTCAGATATAAAGATTGGGAAGCGTCCCGTCGCAGCGAAACGGTCCGTCCTCGTGGATCCCGCGGAGGAAGACGAGTCCTTAATCTTTTTTGTTCTACGATTTTTTTTTTTTTTTAGGAGGAGGGTGGGGAATGAACCATCTTTTCTCCTCCGCTGGAAGGAGCCCCTAAGCCAGATGGACCGGCCTCAGCAAGACTTTTCTTTGAAATGGAGAATCTCTTGGCTGTCACAAGGGTACCAACCGGAGAAGGAGATCCCTCCTTTCTTTGTGAGGCCTCGGAGATCCGAGCCGTCTGAGGAGGAGCTTGCACAGGGGCGGACTCGGGCTCTGTGCTTGGCACCGAGTTCGGGTTCGACCCAATGGAAGATCCTACCGTGTGGTGCTGTGTCACCCCAGGGACCATATCCATCTCAGGACGGGGGTCTCCAAGCCCCCCTCCCCCTGCCTCCCTAAGACATCAATGATCCCATTCGAGGTACTTTTGTCTTGTCTTGGGCCGGCGAACCAGCATGCTTCGGGAAAGGAGGGGGGAAGGCAGGTACGCCTGCCCCAGTAAAGTCAGAATGCACGAGTGCAGGACGTTAGGGGGCAAGGACTGACGGGCCCTGCCATCCTTTGCCCCCCTAAGAGGGTTTGCCCTATCGAGAGCGGTCAATATTCAGCCACCTGTCTGCTTTCTTGGCAGTCCCTTGTGAAAGAAAAGGAGGCACTGTGGCTGGAAAGATGGAGGCGCCAAAGAGAAGGGGATGAGGAGGGAGTCCCCTTCACCCTTAGGCCTATGAGAGGAGTAATCGTCCTCTCTGGTAGAGGAAATCTGGAGAGTCACTAACCTCCATAACAATGCCAAAAAGTGGCTAAATGAGCTTCATCTTTGGCATGCCGGCCAAAGTCACCCATCGAACCCGACCACTCCACAATGGCGTCCCATAAGGACCCAATCTCTAATGGTCTAACCCATACTATTCAACTCATTCACAAATGACATCCCACAACCGCAAACCCTCATTAATCACCACCTACACTTACGCAGACGATATCTCACTCATAGCACAACACCCCTCAATCGCAATACCAAGTAGGACACTACAACATTTAAATCCACTTGAACATTGGCTCATACAAAACCTCATGACGGTCTCAGCCAACACATCAACAATAACCCGTTTCACACCCAACTACCACGAATCGAACATTCGCCCCACCCCAAAATCAGACTATTCAACTCATTCACAAATGACATCCCACAACCGCAAACCCTCATTAATCACCACCTACACTTACGCAGACGATATCTCACTCATAGCACAACACCCCTCAATCGCAATACCAAGTAGGACACTACAACATTTAAATCCACTTGAACATTGGCTCATACAAAACCTCATGACTGTCTCAGCCAACACATCAACAATAACTCGTTTCACACCCAACTACCACGAATCGAACATTCGCCCCACCCAAAAATCAGACTAACGGACAACACCTGCTTCCTACCACCACTCCTAGGACACGAATCTGACATTCAAAACGATACAACAACCATTTCAAACAAGGCACAAAGAAAATCAACGCCTTTACAGAAAGAAAGAGCTTCTCACCATTCTCTACAATTTATCCACGCGACCCTCAACTACGTAGCACCAGCAGGGCACCCAATCACAGCCAAATCTTATACGAATAAATCTCAAGCCACACAGAACAATCACAAGATGTAACGCAGCACACTCACCCAACACCAACATGGAAAATTATTTTTACTCCCAATCAAAATACACCTAGACATGAATAAAAACCAACATTTCAGCAGAGCATTGACCCGTCCTCACACTAACCACCACCCTGACACAAAAAGCTCCAGCATACTACTTCCAACACTTCCACAATGACCTTCCTTCCCCACCACCAACCACCAAACTAATCAAGCACATCCATACTACCTTCACCCAAAGATACTTGAACACATTACCCCAAAACATTCTATACGACCCCCCCCCCTCACCATTCCTCTTAATAAACCAATCGGAGAAATCTCTACATAGAACACACAACTCAGGTCAGGCCACTCCACTCTACACCAACAATACAAACACAGACTAAACCTTGCTCCACACCGACATGGCACCAGATGTAACCAAAGCCCAGACAACAACAACCCCTACTCTACGCCAGGTGGTTGGAGCTAACTCATCGAGGAGGCCATTTGGGGTAGCCCATCTATGTCATGTTATCTGCCCACGTCATTCCTTCCCCATTCAAAGAGCGTGGCTCGTTGGATGGATGTGAGAGGCTGCCTTTCTTTCTAAGAACGAACCTTACCTTCTCTTTTAGAGCCTCGACAGTCGGTGGCCATAAAATGATTTCCTTCAGAGGATCTGTAGCGTAGGTTGACGGTCTCCACCTTTTTAAGAAAATAGAGACCTCTTCGTCATCATCGGTCTTGACCTCTGGTCCCTCAATTTCCTGGATGGATGACAAAGATTAAAGAGAAAGCATCCCACAAGGCCACAGCGTGTTCCGGCTCTTTGAGCGACAAACCCAACGATCGAGAATTAAAAGCACAGACGATAGATCTTTAAGGGGCTTCATCCCCCAACCCCACTCTCCCAAAGAGCAAAATCGGACAAACCAAGGCCAAGATAATAAAAAAAATACAAACGAGAATGCGACAAAAGTATTAATTGATGCCTAACACCCGATAACGAGGATTCTGGCCGTTTCCCACTTTCAAGATGTAAAAAAAAAAGATAAAGCGGTCGGAATCCTTTCCTTGTCGAGGGTCCAACATGAAAGAAGACATACTGATGAAGCTACGGAATGAGGGGGTGGTTTGGGGTTTTTTTTTAAGAGAATCAAATTTTGGAGGAGGTTTCCCGGCCGGTTAATGACATTTACACGAAGATCAAAATTACAATCGCTGATAAAATGGAAAGTACAAGGTGGTAGTGTGTTTTTGCTAAGAATCGTGTGAAACTAGCAGAAAACCACTATTTGAGAAAAGTAGTAGTAGTAATTCGCCAGCTTGCTTTTATTCAGGCGGATCCCAACCGGATAATGAAAGACAAAGGTCAGTATGACAATTATGGTGAGCCCGAGGGCATCAGTGGCCGATCCTCTTTGGGGAGAGGTGCCAGGAAGTATTATGTTTTTAACACCAAACAGCGTTCATGTGGAACCTTCGTAGCCCTGGGGCGGGGGGACCTGTTCCGCGTCAGAGGTATGTGGATGTGTGTTGTGATACGAAGATGGGAGAGGAAAGAAAGCAGTGTTGTACTTGGCTATGTGTGTGATCACGAGTGTAAGATTTACCCATCCTGGCACAGGAATAAGCACAGCGCGTCCACCAATTGGTAGCCAGATCTCCCTAAGTGCGCTGACGTTTTTGTCCGCTCTTGCTGGGATCGAACAAGGTAAGGCGACGTTAGCGAACCAACGCCGTATCCATTCGGCAAAGTACTTTTCATCATTAATCACAATGCTCTCCGATCGTTTAAGTAAGAAGTGGAGAGCTTCGTTGAAGAATTCTTTCCGTTTTTAAGAATATCTCATTTGATATTCACTACATCTTTCATATCAGAGTAGACTTTGTCTCTTAGGTGATGTCACAATGACTTAAATGGTAATCACAAGGTGCAAGGTCAGGTGAATATGGAGGAGGAAGTAGTCGTTCCTAAACTAACGCAATGATCCTTTTTTAGGTCAAACGTAGCACGTGTGGGCAAGCATTGTCATGGAGGAAGACAGTTTCAGTTGAAGTTTGTTTTTTGTTTTTGTTTTTTTTCACTCAAAGTCTGTTCTGGCAACAGCCAACAGGGGTTAAACACAGAAAAAAACCCTCACTAAAATACGTCTTTAAGCTCATAAAATATATTAAAAAAACAAAACATATGCACAGACGCTGGCGGAAGCCAGGAAAGAGGGATAAACTACTGCCCCTGTGGCCAGGAAACCATTGTGGCGCTACCAGGGAAGGAATGAGCCCCTGTGGAACGACCTCAGGGAAGGTAAATAACAGTACCAGTGCTTTAGTCTCGACCTGGGAGGCCCGCCCTCCTCATGAGCCTTAACGTGAACACAACAACCAGAAGCTATTATAGTATGGAAAAGGACCGTCTGCTCCCAAGACTCGATCTATGCCATAATAAAGTGTGAACGAACACGTCACGAGTAAACGGATAAGCTGTAGCGATCCCTCTCGTATCGCTACAGAGACATACATATATCGTGTGCGAACATCCCCCAGAGATGACGGGGACATTCTAAAAAATATGCCGAACAGTCTGAGGGACCAAGCAGTGGTCGCATTTAGTAGCATAGGAACGCTCCATCAGATGGCGCAACGTACCACGCGTCTATCAGATTCAGACGGGACAAACAAAGAAATGAGGCCATAGAAAAATTAAAGGCAAGGGTTCACGGGAAAGGTCGCAACGAGATGGAACGCAAGATTAGGTACCCATTAGCCATCTCCCATCTTATTTACCATGCCAACCCAAAGGGGAGATCTAATTTCTGGTATGTACTCAGTGTGGGGAAGAGCGGAATGCTGGCCCGGTCGCCCAGTCCTTGCAAACTTTACTCCCATCATTTCTCGCAATTCCTATGTGTTCAGAACCCATAAGAAGATAATCGTGACACCCTCCAGACTTGCGGCAGCCGTGACTTCGCGGAACCGAAAATAAATGCTGCAAAGCCCAAACGGACTAGCCCGCAGCCAACGAACCAAGGAAAGATTCCAAGCCCTCGAAGGCACTCAGGGGGTCCTTATAAACCAGAACCTGGCTCCAAACCTAGCCAAGCGCGTAATCATCCATACCGAGCAGTGTAATGAAACCAGCTGGGTAGCGAAGACAGATCCAGTGCCTGATTGGGATTTGGAGCCATCCGTGTACGCTGGCAAGACGTAGGCTCGTAAAATCAGGAAAATAATACTCCTGGCGTTGTAGAAGCTTTGGGAGCAGAGGCGTCGCGACAAATAGTCAAACGTTGTACCATGCAGGGTGGCGTCCTCGGCAGAACGAGGCGCCACCAGCGCGGGAGCTACATCAGGGTCTCGAAGGAGTTACCTTGCCCCAAAGCGGAAAAGATCAGGGTATGATTGGAATTTCGCGACGGCATAGAAACCTTTTTTTTTATTCGCCCAATTGGAGACTACCTTTAAAGACATATGTCACCGTAATTAAAATTCTAGCCTAGTACTAGGCTATTCTAAATTGGCGAAATTAAAGAAAAAAAAACAACAAAAAAAACTATAAGAGGGAACCAGAATTGGCATCTGGACAACACTGAAAGATATTGTAAGGTCGTTCACGTAGAGCGTAGTGAGAACATTTTCCGGTAGCGCAGAGGTGAGATCGCTGATGCCAAAGGCAAAGAGAGTGACCCCGGGACCCCCCCCCCCGCTCTATTGTTCTTTAGGAACGGGAGAGCTACATCCGTACGCAAAATTAACGATCTCAAAACAACTCTTATGAAGATTGGGAGGCTTCCCATCGCCTCTATTGTGTGGAGAGTCTCCATCATACATGGGGGTGGTGGTGAACACCTACCCATTACCTAACCTCGGGTACAACGGGGTCGGGATGGCCTGAATAGCCTTACGGAAGAGTGAGCAGGTCAAATGGACACCTTGAAAGCGAAAAGTGGATAGGAATGAAAAAAACAAAACAAACCCCACAGTAAATTCGAGTATATTTATGGAGGTGAATAAGTGTGATTGAAACTGTTCTGAATTGGTTTGGAAATAGACTTGTGAAAGAGAGTATAGGATGAGTGTTAAGTTGAAATAATGGGTTGGAACACCGCGTAAAAGGAGGAGAGGGAGATTATGTGAATCGAATTTGGTAGAGAAAGGGCTGAACGAACAGGAAGTGCATGGAGGGGGGTTTATGAGGGGATGAGGGGGCATGCTTGGGACCCTTCAGATCAGGAATGACCAATGACTGGAATTGGTACATTACAAGGTACCTCTTCATGAAGGTATAAAATGGGGTGAAAAAACAAGGTCAACAGACCTAAGTCTTGTGCTCTCAATTATTTCAATAATTTTGAAAATAAAAACGAAAGAAAAAAGATTTAATTAACAAATGTACATATTATAAATTAACAAACATATCATCGACTTTCAATGATTCGTGACCAAACTTGGGAGGACCATGGCAATTATATCATTCGAAAGAGAATGTAAAACAACATAAGGGTTTCAAATTTCGTTAGAATCGATGGAATAGTTATGATGTTATTGCATTCCCCCCCCCCCCAAGAAAAGTAAAATGGTTATCATCCAACCGACCTACGGACCACCATAGTAACTAAAACCGGATGGCCCTGTGTAGTTTCGGTGGCGTTGAAACGTACCCCACCCCCTTTGTGGGAAACATATACGTTTAAGTCTTGAGCCGACCTCAATCCACTGGACCAGCCATTTTAATTATTTCTTAAATATATTTTTTAAATATCATTTGCTTTCATCTCATATTCTACTAAGTCAGTTCCTTTACATACAGGGTGGCCCTTAAGTCCCAGGACACTACAGTTACAGTTACATAACAAAATTACATTTGTTTTCCGTTAATAGCATTTATACAAAAAGATGTACGTGGAGTGTCCTGGGACTTAAGGGCCACCCAATACATTAATTCTCTTTCCAATCGAATAGTTTAAGTTTCCAAACAAATTCCTCTTCATATCTCGCATTCACCGTACTGCATATTTATATTATTTTTATTGTAAATATTATAACACATCAACTTGGTGGAAAATGATGGTCACAGCATACAGGGTGCGTCAGTATTTTGAGGTCCTCTGTAGGTATGTAGAAAAACACGCATAGCACATTTGAGGAAAGCAGTATTTAAATGAAAATCGGTACAAATCTTGCGAATCCTTATAACACGCCTATTTAATGAATCCATTAGCCTCAATGACTGATTCAATTCGGGGTCTGAAGAATTGACATGCCCGAATCAGCTGATCTTTATCTATTTCCGAGATAGTCTTTGTTATAGCGGACTTGAGAGATTGAATGGTGTTATGGGGGTGTTGATTAACCTCTCTCGAAGGAGGAGGGTCCCGTACGTAAAAGACCAGTGGATTGAGGTCGGGTGAGCTAGGAGGCCATGTGTCTGGGATAAAAATGGACGTAGAAATTGGCATGTATCCAAGCTCGGGTTGGTCTAGCCTTATGAGATGGTGCGGTCTTGTTGGAAGATGTAAGGTCTTCCATTGGATAATCTATTTATCCAGGGCCTCACAACCTTCTAAACCTGGGTAGGCAGCAGCATTGACTCTTAAGCCCAGGGAAAAAAGTGAGGGGACATGACATCTCCCTCAGTCTTAACGACTCTTCGAACCATGACAGTTGCTGGAAACTTAGTAGGCATTACAATTCGAACCTCGCTTGACACTACACAAACATCTGTCATTCCTTGGGAGGTTTATCTTTTTTCTCCTGTTCGAAATTGTTCTTTTAATCCAGATTCTTGGAGTTTCGAATGGAGAGCGAACACTTTGCACGGATCAAACGATACTCTTTCGTCTTCGCTGATATGAACTGACCTCTCCGCATGAAATACGAGTTGTAACGGATGGTGATTCTGAAAACTTGAAGTTCTTTGCAGAGGCGCTGCACGACTTTCCTGGGTATTCTTGAAATATTTTGCTCTATATTCTGCACAATTTCTTTGTTATGATAGTATTAAACCCTTTGCATGTATTGTGCGTTTTGCTGAATGTCGCGACCGTCAGGATATTTTTTGAGCTCATCTAAAGACTGCCTACTCGGGCAAAAGCTGCCGTACTCAGGCTAGAGCCTACTAGGTGGCTAGATTAAAAAAACAAATAAGAAAGATAAAATAAAGAGAAAGACTAAGCACAAGCTAAACAAAAAATAAGAAAAAGTAGAAAGGCAACAAGAAGGAAGAGCGCTCCGGCGTCGGGGGAAGTACCGCCTCCCCCCGGCGCAGGGAACATACAAAAAAATAAAGTGGAGGAGGTCAACCTCCTCCAAAAAGTATTATAGGCCACAAGTCTGTGTGCACGAATCCGGGCACGTTACCCCAGGTAACGTGCGCGAAGATCACCCAGACTGGGACATTCAACAAGAATGTGCCGAACAGTCTGGGGGAAAACGCAGTCGTCGCAATAAGGCGCAGGAGAGCGCTCCATCAAATGGCGGTGCGTCCCGCGAATGGGTCCAATTCGGAGATGACAGAAAACAACCTGAAGGCTTCGCGGAATTGGGGGATAGGTTCATGGAAACAGTCGCGGCGCAATGGCAGGCAACTTTAAGTTCCCCTTGACTGTCTCCCATCATGTTTGCCAAGCCGCACGGAGAGCAGCCCGTATTCCTGCCATGTAGTCGGTGTGAGGAAGAGCGAAACGCTGGTCTGGTCGCCAAGTCTTCGCGGACTCTTTGGGGCCATCATAGGAGTGCTAATTCACCACATTCCAACATGTTGAGGAATCCAGCAGAAAATAATCTCGGCATACGCCCGGCTCGCCAAAACCGTGGTGTCATGAATATCGCGAACCAGGGGATGCGGAAATTCCAATGCACCAAGAGCACTCGAGGCGCTTTGTGAGGCGCTATAAATCCAAATCCGGTCTCCGAACCGGGCACGTCGCGTTATTTACCGTACCAAGCGATGCATTGCAACCAGCTCGGCCGTAAAGACAAACGCAGTGCCTGGGAGAGCCCCGCTGACTTCAAACAGAGGGGACACGACGTGGAAACCGACTCCATCTTGAGTCATCAGTATACACAGACACGCACGGTTCCAGTGTGACACTAAGTGTGCTCCATAAGGGCCAAAAAACAGCACTTACTCTCGGCAGTGAAGAACCTTTGGGAGCTTGGTGACACTTCGTGTCACGCTGGAACCGTGCGTGTCAGTTTCGTCCAGCGCAGAACCAGGGGCGCCACTGGTCCGAGAACTATACCAATCTCTTCGAGATCAGCTGAGAATGCAATGAGAGCTGTTAGCGACTGAGGGGGGCGTTGGGCTCGCGCATAAAGGCGAATAATACCCTGCGCAAAGCGAGAGGCATCTCCCCAGCATCAACAAGTAGGGTCTCCAGGCGAACCCTTTAGAAACAAGTCTGGTCAGGGTGGAGCCGTGGATGGCGGCAGAAGTGCGCCACCTTAGTGTTGGTCAAGAAAAACCGAAGCAGTGCACTTCAGCATAGCGAGAGACGTGATTCAATGCCTGTTGGAGTCGACGCTCCAGAATTGGCATCTGGGCCGCGCCATAAGATATCAAAAAGTCGTCCACGTACAGTGTAGCGAGAACATCTTCAGGCAGCACCGAGGTGATGCCGTTGATGCTCAGGGCAAAGACTCTGACAATGAGGATACTTCCCTGCAGGAAACCCTATTTCTGCTCAATTGTGCCGAAGAGGGCTCCACAAACCAGTAGGCGGAATCGACGATCTCGCAAAAATTCAGATATAATGATTGGGAGATGTCTCCTCACTTATATCGTGTGGAGAGTCTCCATGATACCGTATCCCCATGCGGTATCATAGTCCTTCTCCAGATCGAAAAATGCCGTGGTGTAGTTCTGTCTACAAAGGAAGGCCTCCAAGACAGCATTTTTCAGTCGGAGCAGAGCATACGATGTGGAGTGGAACTTGCGGAAGCCGCACTGTGCAGAAGACAGATGGCCTCCGCTGTCCAGGAAAAAGGCTAGTCTAACATTTACCAATTTCTCCAATGAACTTGCAAACGCAAGAGGTTAGAGAGATTGGGCGGAGACCGGTCGGAGTAGAGTTATCTCTCCCCGGTTTGCGAAAGGCGAGCACAGTAGCGATTCGCCAGGAATCTGGGAACAGACCCTCCACCCAGACGCTGTTGAACAAATCTAACAGAAAGGCCATGTATCGCTCACCTAGGTGTCGAAGCATGGCGTAGGGACATCGTCCGGACCATGGGCGGTGTCCGCGCACGAAGCGAGCGCAACTCACTCACAGTAAACCTGTCGTTGAAGGGTTTTCCGCCTCTGGAGGTAAAGTCCAGCGGGCGGCCTTGCGCGACATCACGACGTGCATTGAATGCTGGCGGAGCAGCATCCCGGCTGGAGAATACGGAAAAAGCGGTCGCGAAGGACTCCTGGAGGGGAGTCCTGCGAGAACTTGCCCCGAATCCTTTTGACTCGTTTCCACACCTCTGCTAAAAGGGTCTACCCTTTAAGAGCAGCGGGCGTGCTTCGAAATATACCTGAACCTAGCCCTAGCCCGACGAAATTCAGCGACAGTGAAATCGTTCGGGCGGCGCTTATAACGCATGTAGGCATAACGCTTCTGTTTGAGAGCCGCCTCGGCGTGCAAAACGGCCAGACGTTCTAGTAATAGTAGTCAGGCCCGCGGCGATGAGGTTGCCGGAGAAGAACTCAACGGCCTCATCTACCGACCTAAACGCCTGGACTGAGATAGAGAATTCAGTCATTTCCTGAAATGCAGGCCACTGCGCCCGCGCCAAGCACCACCGAGGTGGTGCTTGGGAATGGGAAAGTTATCACTACCATGGAGGTCATCGACCACCCCCCAAGAGCACAAAGATAGGTCAAGGCAAGAAAATGAAGCGGTTCTCGGACAGTGATGCGTAAACTCATCCACGTTTAGGACACCCATCTCAAGCTCTTCGATCAGATCGGCAAGGACTTGTCCCCTGGGATTTATGGAGTAATCTCCCCAGAGAGGATGTCTGCCGTTCAGATCTCAGAGCAAGAGAAAGGGCCTCGGCAACCGTGCCACGACGCGGCGAAAGTCCCCCGAGTCGAAGTCAGCTGACGGTGGAATGTACGCAGAAATGATAGTATACCTCTTATCCAGGTGCAGCTGCACAGCCACTGCCTGAAAGGAGGTATCTAAAGAGAAAGGAAGAACGGAGACATCATGCCTGGTGTAAACCGCGCATCCCGCAGCTCTGCCATATCGTGGTGGTGGGGTCGCAAGACCCTTATACCCCGGAAGAGCGGGCAGGGGGCACGCATCTAGCATGGTCTCCTGCATAAAGATAGCTAACGGGGAACGGGACGAGACGAGCCTCGCAGCTCCTCCCAGTTGGTCGGGAGTTCACGGCAATTCCATTGAAGGAATATGTCCTCCAGGCCTAGCTCGGAGGAGACGCGAGGGCCCTCCTCCAACAGAAGACCCTCACGGGAATGGCCGTACGCTTCACGGAGGCAGAACCCCGGGCGCTGTGGCCGGACCTAGCGCTGAAGGCGCTGTCGCCTTCGAGGACTTATTGGGGGAGGTTGGGCACGCCGTGCGAGTCTTTTCCTCCCGCCGCCTCGGAACCATAGGCGGGCGTTGCGGCTTCGGAGGCGGGGGGCCCTCTTTTCGAGGAACCACCGTCTCCGAGCCAATCGCTCCACCACTAGGCGTGGGCGAAGGAGCCGAAGCTCCTTTGTTGCTGTCCTCCTTTCGGGGGACAGCTTTAGGAACCCCGGAAGATGGCCTGGCGAACAACTTCAGGAGTGTTGCCTCCTGTGAATCTAACGATTCGGTGGAGGCGCGTGGCCGTTTCGCCTTACGGGAAACGGTCACGATGGGGGAAGAGGGGGAAGCCCTGGTTTTAGCCGGGGCTGGGTGTGAACCCTTTTTGCCGCCAGCTTTACCAGGGAAGCGCCCGGGTTGAGTAGAGCCCGCAGAAGGGCTCCAAATGGGCGCGGAACAACCGTGCTCGTTGGCCTGGATGGGCCAGGAGCAGAGGGTGCCTTTCTAACTATTGAGGCATACGACGTCCCAGGCTGAGACGGGCGCGCCAGGACCAAGTCCTTAGCCTCGCGGAATGAAAGTCGATCCTGGGCCTGAACGGCCAGGATTTCTTTCTCAAGGAGATATGCACCGCATTGCTTCGAAGAAGCGGGGTGCGACTCTCCGCAATTGACACACTTGGCCACACACGATTTGGACTTATCGTGTGAGGCCTTGGAGCAATTTACACAAACTTCGGGTGACCCCGACTTTGCACGTCTACAAGAACGATTCGTATGGCCGAAGCGGTGACAGTAATAGCACCGCCGCGGCAGTGGCACGAATGCCTTCACGCGGTAGCGGTACCAACCGGCAGGCACCGACTCAGGGAGCTTGTCACAGTCGAACGTGACGAAGAGTGTAGGGGTGGGTCTCGAGGCTCCTCCCTGTTTTCTCATCACACGTTCGACCTTGATCGCCACATGGTCGGCCAGCTCTAGGGTGATGTCCTCAATGGAGTAGTCAACGAGTTCCCTCGCATAAACTACTCCTTTCACAAAGTTCATGGTAGAGTGCGGCGTCACACTCACCGGGGTGCCATGAAGTGTCCGAAGAGCACTTATCTTGGCCGCCTCGGCGGGATTCGCCGCATTCGCCAGAAGGCTCCCGCCGAGAAACAAGTCACCTTCGGTTCTCTACCAATTGCACTAGCTAATCCTCTCCTCTGATGGATCATGTTGCCCTTGGCCAACATGCTGCAATCAGTGGAGAGAATAACGAGGAAGCGTTTGAAGCCAGCGGGCTCGAAAACGCCAGGTAACTTCTGAATAAGGGGTATTGATGTCATCGAGGCTCCGCCCTGTGCACTTTTCGTCTTTGTCATAGTCAGGGGCTCCGCACCCGGGGGGGGCAGAGGGGCCGGATGTGCCGATCTTAGCTTGGTCGCTTCGCAGAGTGGCAGCAGACCCATCCGTCCTCGTAGCCCCCGCGGATGGAGAGGAGCCCCGAGTCTTTTTAGTCTTTCTTGTCTTTTTCTTCTTTTTAGGAGAGGAGGGCGGGGAATGAACCCGCTTCTCACCTCCGCCGACGGAACCCCTAGGCCAGATGGACCGGACTCAGCCAGGTCCTTCTCCGAAATGGAAAAGGTCCTGGTGGTCGCAGGGGCACCGGTCAGAGGAGATCCCTCCCCTCCTTATACCGCCTCGGAGGCCCCAGCCGTTTGAGGAGGACCTTGCATAGGGGCGGATTCAGGTTCGGTGCTTGGCGCCGAGCGCGGATTTTCCCCCATGGAAGGCCCTACCCTCTGAGGCTGGGTTTCCTCAAGGACCATGTCTATCACAGGAGGGGCCTCCAGTTGGCCATCCCCTCCCAGGACATCGCAGGTCCCCTTGGCAGCGTCTCTAGTCTTATGTGGGAAGGCACAGGCCTTGACCCCGGCAAGGTTTAATATTCTTGCCAGCAGGTCTTTTGAGGGAAGCGACCGAAGGGGCCTCGCTTCCCTCTCCCCCCTAAGGGAATTTGCCCTACCAAGCCGCTTACATGAGGGGATGTCAGCAAGGGGATGTCGGCAATGGGCTGCCGCTGGAAATAGGGAGGTGCCCGAAAGCACCTCCAGAGAAGGTGAGGGGGAGTCCCCTACACCCGTAGGCGTACCAGAGGAGTAAGCCTCCTCTCCGGTTAAAGAAGTATGGAGGGTCCCCTGCGCAAGCACAAGGGAGGAGAACCTCCAATTTTTCGGTGGAGCTGCCCGAGGGCGGCTCCGTTGATGTTACAGGGGAAGTTGGGGGTTGGGTTTTTTTTAGATTCATCATTGGGCATGGTGACCCTCTTTTTTACACGGGACGCAATAGCTCACCACCTCTCACAGTTGCCCGCACTGCAAGAGGTGCTTGCAGGCCCGGCAGAGCAAGGCGCCGCCATTTGGGACCACACCTCCCGCCTGGTGGCCTGGCAGTCCATCGGCATGGCGGCTCCACCTTAGACACGGCGTAAAATTGATAGAATGTGAAGAGGAGAGGAAAAGGGATGTGAGGAAGGTATGGGTGGGGATGAAGCAGGTTGTTAAAAACCGACCACCCCAGACTGGAGCCGAGGGGTTAGGGAATGTTGTCCCCTTCCCCCTCAGCTCCGATCCGGGACGGTTGGCTGAGAAGGAGGTCAGCATCTACCCTGTGAAATTAGAGGCTGACCAGAGAAAGTTGTGGGAAAGGTTGTATGAAAAGCGAGGAAATACAAGTGTTTTGAAGGAAGGAGAAGAGGCTAAGCTGGGGTTGGAGGGGGTGCTGAGTCCCGTCAGCACGGCGGCCAGGATGGCAAATCGCCGTGCCCCTCACGGGACGTAAGGTCCGAGATTGCGATCCCATTCACCTGGAGAACGGTAGGGGAGTTCTGCGAGAGCTTGACCCGAACACTTTTGACTCGCCTACACACCTCTGCTAACAATGGCGTGCAATGACTTTTGAAGATGAGGAAGCAATTCAAGTTTTACAAAAATAAAATGTTAACTGAAGTAAATATGTGGTTCATTAAAAATAACTATAAAATTGTAAGCTACTCACTTTATTTAAATGTTATTCTTTTAAAACTTTATTTAAATATTAAAATAGCTTCTGTAAGTATGTACAACCACAAGCCAAGATGTTCTATCATATTGGTCTACATTGTATTTGCGAGTGCAACAGTTTTGGATGACATTTTCTCTTTAATAATAGTTTCTTTTTCATTATAATTCATTGCACTTAACTTCCTTTTTACTATTTTTTTCAATTATCCAATAGGATTTTCTCAACTTTATTTGCATGCATTTTGTTTAAAAGGTGGTTATCACTTAAAAAAAATGAATAAACAATACGCCACACTTATCTAAGCACTTACTCGCAGTTACTAACTGATCTCAAGAGATACGAGGGGTGAATCCGGTAGGGCTGCCACAATGCAGAAAATATAAACAAAATGCTAAGATACAAGAGCGTAACCATGCAGAGTATTAAAATATAAACTATAAATTTTTTAAGCATCGGAACATAATAATAGTTACCTCATTGTGTCTTAGACCTTTTACTGCTTTCTCCTAGATTCTGGCAATCCGGCAGTTGCAAGATGCAAGCAGATGACTGCAAAGCTAAATTTGCATCCCTTTCCGTATGCAAATAGGTTATTTTTTTCTTAATTCTAACACGGCATTGAAATATCTAGATTAAAATCCTAAAACTCTAATGAGTGTATATTATTGCTAAGAGAAGCAAAGCATCTTTTAAACTATTCATTCCAAAGCACCAAAAAGCAGAACTATTATTGAAATTAAGAGAGAAAAAAAAAAAGAGTAGAAATCTGGACGAAAAGGATGCATTTCTTCAATTGCAGTCGGACTCATCAGGGCCGCCAATTCGAAAGTGAACGGTACCGTATGGCGTATACAAGTACAGGCAAGCATAAATGTGAGAATAAAATTGATCTGCTGTCATATTAATTGTTGGAGTGTATTTTTTCTTTTCTTCTTAAATGGGGAAAAGCCTTGCTTCATTGACTGCTAGAGGGGTCTTCCCGTAAGTCAGGACATGTATGCCCGCCAAGAAGAGCGGCGGGTGTGTTTCGAAATATACCAGAACCTAGCCCTAGCTCGACGAAATTCACCAGCAGTGAAATCTATCAGCAGGCGGATGTAGGCATAACGTTTTTGTATGAGGTCCGCCGCACAATCGGCTGACCACCATAGAAGCGGTCGGCGTGCAAAACAGCCAGACGTTCTGGGAATAGCAGTTAGGCCCACGGCCTCATCTACCGATCTAAACTCCTCGACAGACAGAAAAATCAGTCATTTCCTGAAATGTGGACCACCAAGTCCGCGCCAAGCACCACCGGGGCGGGCTCTCAGGCGGCCCCGGCCAAGAAAATGATATTTGAATGGGAAAGTGATCACTACCATGGAGGTCAACGATCACCCCCAGAATCAAAATCAGGCTGTGCATCCGGAGAGCACAAAGATAGATCGAGGCAGGAAAATGAAGCGGTTCTCGGGCAGTAATGCGTAAACTCATCCACATTTAGGATACCTATCTCCAGCTCGTCGATCAGGTCGGCAAGGACTTGCCCCTTGGGATTAATCGAGGAACCTCCCGAGAAGGGCTGTCTACCGTTCAGATCTCCGAGCAAGAGAAAGGGCCTCGGCAACCGTGCCACGACACGGCGGAAGTCGCCCGCGTCGAAGTCGGCTGACGGTGGAATGTACGCGGAAATAACAGTATACCTCTTATCCAGGTGCAGCTGCACAACTACTGCCTTAAAAGGAGGTATCTAAAGCAAAAAGAAAAACGGAGACATCATGGCGGGTGTAAATAGCGCATCCTCCTGACGGCCCCCACCCCGTGGAGTGTTGTCGCAAAACCCTTATACCCCGGGAGGGTAGGTAGGGGGCACGCGCCCTGCATGGTCTTCTGCAAAAAAAATAGATAACGGGGAACGGGAGGAGACGAGCCTCCGCGGCAATTCCATTGAAGGAATATACCCTCCAGGCCTAGCTCGGAAGATCCTCTCGGAAATGGCCGTACGCTTCCCGGGGGCAGAACTCCAGGCGGTGTTGGCCGGATTGAGCGATGAAGGCGCTGTCGCCTTTAAGGATTTATCCAGGGAGTTTGGGCTCGCCATGCGAGTCTTTTCCTCCCTCTGCCTCAAAACCTTGGGCGGGCGGGGGTCCTTCTTTTGGAAGATCCACAGTCTCCGAGCCACCCAGCCTACCACTGGGTGTTGGCGTAGTAGTCGAAGCTAGTTTAGTGTTGTCCTCGTTTCGGGGGGCAGCTTTAGAAACCCCAGAAGATGGCCTCACGACAATCTCCAGGGGTCTTGCTTACTGTGAGTCTAACGAGTGGGTGGAGGCGCGCGGCCTTTTCGCCTTACGGAAAGCGGTCACACTGGGGGAAGCCCTGGTTTTAGCCGGGGCTGGGTATGAACCCTTTGTCCCGCCAGTTTTACCAGGGAAGCAGTGTAAAAAGACAGGGTGTCAAAAAGAAGAGGCTAAGCTGGGGCCGGATGGGTCGCTGAGTCCCGTCAGCATGGCGGCCAGGAAAGCAATCGCCGTGTCCCTTACGGGGGACCGTCGAGAGATTAAGGAAACTCCATACATTTTACTTTATTTACTGGAAAGAGACAAAACATAAATTAGAATAAGGCAAGATGCAGAATGCACTCTGCAAAGAGGTTAGATATGACAATAATAACTGATATAAAATTAAGCATTTTACCTTCAAAGAGATGAGGTGTTGTACTTTACAAATCTAAACTATTTAAGTGGCTTGAGGCTTAAATTATTGTACAATAAGATTAGGATTTAAGTTTATATAATTTCTGGAAGAATAGAGAGAGTGAGTTAGTAACAAATCACAACACACACTCTCTCTCTCTCTCTCGTAAAGGATTTACATAGAGAGCATTAAAGTGGCATGTAGCGCTAGATGAGTCTTCGAACGGGTGCCGGGAGGGAAAGCCTTCAGTCAGAAACCTCAGAAGCGGGCTCAATCGGAACAGAATAGGCGAAGTAGCAATAGGATGACAATCGAGAGGTAGATGCGAGAATAGACTAGGCAAATCTATTGACATTTACTGCCAAAATAGAATGAGGGCTGTCAAATTCAAGCCTAAGTGACGAATACTGAAAGAAGAACGGGATAGCGAGGATGATATCAGAGCAACAGTCGTCCAGTAGCAAGAAGCCAACTTTTTTTATAATTTCTATCCTTGGTTTTAACATCGAGATAGCAACTCTCTGCAATGTGGGTTACCAGTTTACTGCATGCCATGGTAATTGATCCATCAAATCTGCTGATGGGAGTTTAAGACTAGGCACGAGTCTTCTAGAGACGAAGTTCTCCGAGCTCCCTGTCAACCAGGCGATTACAACCTTCATGGACGACTCCAGGAGTGAGGAGAGCACAGAAGCTAAGGTGCCTGTTTGGACCCACAACTCGTTTGCCAGGGTCACTACCTCCCTCGTATTCGACCGGAATACCTTCGCCAAGTGCCTTTTCTTTGGCAGCGTCGACATACAGCCTCCTTGGCCGGACATCTAGCATGACTCTCGTGGAGAGCTCCTCCGCATAAGTAATAAGAGTTATGGACTACCACAATATTCCGCTCTACGTCGGGCGAGGCATCCAGGGAGTCCCATGGGGCTTGATATGCGACAGGCGTTGAAGTGGCATACAACTGAGAATCTCGCTCGGCAATTTCCAAGGCTCGGGCCTGGTCAACGGCGTCCCTTAGAGTGAGCGTTGGATTTTCTAGTGGTCGTGTATGTATTCGGTTGGAAGCCAGGCCAGTTATAAAGGCGTCACGGACACACTCGTTCCTCTCGGTGTCCGGAAAAACTGCGCGGAAATTCTACTCCAGGTTGAACTGTTGAAGAGAAGGCAAAAACCCATCAATAGACTCGCATTGGACCTGCCTGCGAGTGGCCATTCAGTGGCGAGCAACAACCTCTTTTGCGGGCTGGATAATCTGACATTCGTCGATTACCTCTAAGTTACCAGGAGAAACTAGGTTAGCTAGGACCCCCAGCTTTGACGAGTCCTTCGCATCACCCACAGTCTCCACGTAGCGAGTGGCGATGAAGAATCAGTTCCGGAAGAGTCGAGCAGCTTCTGGGGCAGTTGGAGACACCTCCAGCCTTTCGGGCCGCAGACACCTGGCCAAGTCTGCTATCTCTTAAGTTGATTAAATTGTTGCGACCGTCGGGAGGTTAAGAAACAACATTTCCAGGAAAAATTTCGCTTGAATTAACTAGAGACAAAACCAAAACATAAATTAAAATAAGGCAAGATGCAGAATCCACTCTGCAAAGAAGAGGCTAGATATGACAATAATAACATAAGTATTAAGGATAGGAATTTACCTTCAAGTAGAGCAGATGCTGTATTTTACACATCTAAATAATAAAAGTGGCTTAAATTATGGTAGAGCAACATTAGGATTTAAATCTATATAATTTCCGGAAAAATGGAGAGATTTAGTCACAAATCACAACACTCCTAATGCTGGATCCCCATCAGCAACTTTAAGGTCTTTTCTAACATTGGCAATGAAGGATTGGGCAACTTTCAGAAAGTGAGCAATCTCGGTATCATTATGCTGAGAATTTATGGCAATGATTACAGTGTGCCTTTTCATTTACTTCTAAAAAATATATATAGTTATAAGAGAGAGCTATTCAAAGTGATGTCCTCAAAATACTAATGCCTTCTGTATATATATTAGTTCAAAATGCAACAACTGGCGTACCTTTATAGCCTAGAAGAGTTTTGGAATTTTATTTTAATTATATATCAATTATATTCTAGTGAATCCAGGTGAATTAATTTACCAATTCTATTATCCCAATAAGCACCGTCTGCTATCAGCCATCTTAAAAACTACCTAAATTTAGTTCACTAATTCAAGTTTGTTCGGGAAATAATTTCGGTAAGAGAATAATTTCCAGAATCATATTTTCATTTGTATTAAACGCTATTTTCTATCTGTCTTCGCTTACCATATATTTATATAAAAAATAATATGAACTCAATTTCCACATGTGTTCTTCATTCATTCGTTTTTTATTATCCAATTTTACCTTTCATTAAAGTTTATTTTTTCTCTCGATATTGTTCATCCTTTTTCAAACATTGCAATTGCCTATAATAGCTACCTAGGCTAAATTAGACCCCCACAAAAACAAGCAATTAATAAATATACGCGAAGATAGGATAAAACATTTTAGATTACTAACCTGTAAATATACTTCCCAATTTGAGCGGAAAAATATATCGTGGTCGAAGATTTGATGATCGAGATAGATGGTGTGCGGATTCTTCCAAAGCTTCTTCCGAAGTCGGATTTTGTTTGGGTCTAGATTCATGCTACATTTTGAGTTTACCGTTTGCACGATTTCATTTTTCACTTTTAAGACAGAATCTTTCTTGCAGATCACGAAGTCGATTAAGAATTTGGAGGGCTGTGAGAGGAAAAACACAATTTTCAAGATTTCGAGTATATAAAATGAAGCAAACTAAAGCTTTAAGTATTTTATTTATGAAGATAAAACATTGAAGCATAGAAAGGCAGGACAGGTGTCAAGTTACTAAGGGTACCTAGATATTCGTCTTATATTACCAGGCGATAAAAAGTAATGTATACAAGAACACTTCGAGGTGTAAGAGACGATATCAAAGACAAAAGCATACTGGAACCGGGACTAAGGGAGATGTGTAGAATGACGGAAAAGCCACAAAACCTGGTTAACTTTGTTGCCCCCCGGATTTGTCGTGAACAGCCAGTCTTTGCTAGGAAGGGCGACACCACAAAGAACCGAACCCACATGTCTGACTGAAGATATATCGTATATCTATCTGTGGAGTACAAGGCTTGGACATGTTATTAGGTGTTCACTATTTTATGAAGGGGTGGTCACAGCGTCGGCAGTTTTGGTTGGAATAGATTCTCTCATGCGATAGGAATGGAGGATGCATTGGAACACATCTCTGAACTAAGACCCCGAAAGAGTCAAGGGACTTAAAGATGAACATAAGATTAATAAATGCTACCCTTTCTCAAATTCTATCTTGTATTCTTTCAATCTATCGCAGTGACTAATGCCCATAATCAATTACTGGGCAGTGCAATTAAAATAAAGCTGCAAGATAGAAAAAAGGCGATTTTGAATTGTTCTCCCATATATGGTTGCAAGAGGGAAATTGTGCTGGCAATAGGTGAGCATGAGGGAAAATGAATGTGTAGGATGAAATACGTCGTGTGGGATTCGTGGTATGCAGGGTAAAGTATTTAAAAAAATGTTCATAATGAAAGTTAACATATACAGGAAGTGTAGTCTGTATGTGAGACAAGATGAATCGCTACATCGTTCTCCGGTGCGTGGCATAGAAGACTACTAATCCCCAATAATGTCTACTGGCCTAGGAAACCACGCAGATTAATACGAGTCTATATGTGAACCGAGTGGATGGGTGGAATAAGGGGTGCCAACAATGTGGAAAGAGGGGAATGGTAGTCGGTCTATAAAACAGGGAGATTGAAATTGCTTCCTCTATGTCAGCCAAACATGAAAGGCAATGAAGAGTTTGTGTGGGATGGTGTGCGATCAGGTACTAGATGGGAGGAGTACAGAGGGTATGGCAGGGCTTTTGAGTGATGAGTGAAAGTAAGATTTGCAAAGGCAAAGTTGCGTGGTTGAAGTGCATGGCCCCTGTCTTACGTCTTATAAAAGTCGGAATAAAAGGTGGTAATTGAGTGTAGAGAATAAAAAGAAGGTTAAGCAAGAAACGGAAATCGGATGAAGGGTTAAAAAGTTTGCCGGGTTATCGGCCATCCCAACGTTGTTTTTTTGTAGCTCCCCAGAAGCAGATGTCATCTCTACTCTCTCCGAGCCCTTGGGAGATAAGGGAGAAAGTCTTAATCATACAGGCCGTGCTCTAGGCCCAGCTGTTACCACAATCAAGTGGGGCCACGCTTTCTGTGAGACCAGGTTATATGGGAAGGAGGCTGTTGCATGCTGTGCGAACTTTATACCACACCGATATGCTAGCGGCCCATGCAACAGCTAAGAAGTGGAAGTTCAATTGCAACTTAACCTCAAGAGGAATACATCCATGTAGGGTGGTCATGTCATATACACTTTGGTATGACTGACAACTCTTCAACTTTTTTCTCTTCGCCTACAAGGTGGCTAAGAGTTAAAAACCCCAGCGTTTGAGTGATGAGGGACTTGAGGCAATGGTTGGGTATGAATGTGTGATAGAGACTTGTGTGGGTGCCCTTGTGATTTGCAAGGGTTGAACTTGGCGTGAAATAATAAAATGAAGCTGATAAAGCAGGGTTCTGCATTGACTTAGGACAAGTGGTGGATGGAATTAAAGAATGGATATAGGTGGATGATTGTAATATGAATGGAGGAAGAGGCGACAGAATGAGAGAATATACCAGACAGGGTGGGGTGTGAGAAGGATTTGGGGATACTGTAAAAGGTAGGTTGATTATGTAACTCAGTGTTTGAGAGAGAAAGGTCTGACTGAGGAGGAAATGGAGGGGAAAGGTTGTGAAGGAGCGTGCTGGGGAACCTTCCACCAGGCGATCAGACCTGCCTAGACGAGACGCTACAGGGCATAACATCTAATCGCTATGAAGGTCCATTCGGGGTCGACACAGGCTGGGGGGGTGGGGGCGGCCCGTTGCGAGGAAATACCTGAACAGCAGCAAGAACGGGACTTTGCAGTAAACCTAAATTTAACAGTAATGGGTCAATGCCGTTAGGGCCTACGTACATCTTCCGAGTTGGAAGGGTCGAGCAAGAAGACTTTGCCCTTGAGCTCGCCGGGCATGAGCGCCCTCCCGAAGCGGATCATCAGGACTCTATCCGAGGTCAATGTCAACATCTCGGATATTTTTGTGCACTCGAATTCGTGACTACTGCGGAAAACACAACAATTAGAGCTTTCACCGAGGCTTGACCGATTCTCAGTCAATGTCAAACATTAAATTCGTCAATTTTAACTTGTTTTCTCCCTCTGAATTCTCCACTACTTTTTTTTACAAGCTTCAGCTGACATCTGCCCTCGCTCGTACTTGCTTTAATAAAGAGTATATTTTTCCTAAAACATTAATGTTTTAGGAAAAAAAAAAACTCTTCATAACCCATAACTTAGAGGGCAACAACACCGTTCAATGTTATTGTTGTTTATAGCTCCCAGGAGCAGATGACATCTCTGCTCCTTTAGAGTGGAGGGAAATTAAGGGAGAAAGTTTTGATCATATAGCCTGTATTGAAGGCCCCCGTATACGTTACTACAATTAAGTGGGCCCACGCTTTCTGCGAGACTGTCTTGAAGGACCAGGTTAGAGTGTAGGGGGGCTGTTGCATGCTGTGGGAATTTTAGAGATAAAAAATATAAAATTTGAGAGATCTTTGCTGGTGGCACCGGCGACGGCACAGGCGCCGAAGAAATTCATCAAATGACTAAAATAAATAAAAAATACAATTAAATAAAATTAAGATGCATACCCAAATGCCCGAGAGGTAGGCCCAGCTCTCTCAGGGACCCAAACATATACAATTAACAAAGATTACTATGGAGGAGGCCCCCGCCTCCTCCGAAAATCTCCCAGACAAGGGTATTCAACCACAATATGCCATACAGTCTGGGGTACCAAGCTATCTTCCCAGTAAATTTCAGGGAAGCGCTACATCCGACAGCGTTGCTTCTAGAGTGTGCGTCCGATTCGGAGACAACAGAAAATTATTCAATATCATCGAGGTGTTGGAAGGATTGGTTCCAAGCGCCGTCTCACAGCTTCTTTGCCATGCAGCCAGAAGGGCTTAACTGATTCTTAATCTTGGAGTCAGTATGAGGAAGAGCCACAGGAGCCACCACTCAAATCTAAACATATAAAAATACCAGATCGTCCGCCACCAGGAACCAGACACAGCTCAATGCCTACCACTTGCACACCCAAGACAAAACTACAAAAACATGGAGTGCTGGAGTTCGTTGAGGACGGCGGCCTAATGGATGAACCTCAAATAAAACTAAAACCTGAAAAAAATAATAATAAAGGAAATGTGAATGAAAACGATCTATTTCCCGCTTATCTGAATGGCAAATATGAACCATAAGTTCTTACCTCATGGCGTATTTCTTATAAATTTTGAAGTGCTCCTCTGAAACACCGACGTATTTCTGCAATTCATTCTTCAACTGAGAAAAGCTTATTCTCTCGTCCATCGTGACCATCAAAACTGAAAATGGGAAACTATTAAAAAAAAAAAGTACAAAGTGTGACTTGGCCCTTGCGAAGATGCATGTGGAGCCTCTATAGTTGTCTCAAACCCAATGAAAAAGAGGAGGTTGCGACCGAATGAGTGTTGTCTAGCTCTTTAAAGTAATATCACTCAATAGCGAATGGATACTTTAACCCCCCCCCCCTACCTCTTTTCTGCGAGGTGAGCAGCCACTACGGTCCCTAGGTGAGCCCTAAGACCCTTCGAGGCTAGTTGACGAAAGGGTAGAAGTGAAGGGTGAAGCACAAGTAAAATGGAAGAGAAGATATAGGGAAAGAATTACTTTTAACAACCCTTCCTTCTATGAAGCTATTTCTTAAATTAATATTTATAGATTCTATTCTAAGCATATTTATTGTATTGCCTTTAAATACATTCTCTGGTAAGCCATTCCGCCTTATTTTATGAGAAGAAATGACGTGCCATCACTGTTGAAATCTTTTGTTTACTACCATAATTTCTAGTGGCAACTCTCGGATATTTAACTCAAATACCAAGTCGTAGTAGTAGTGGTGGTAGTGGCTCACCAACCTGCCTTTATCTAGGAGGATCCCCGGCCGGATAATGAAATAGGCATAAAGGTTAGAATGACAATCAGTGGTGAGCCCGGAGGCATCAGGGGTCGGTCTTCTTTGGGGAGAGGTGCCAGGAAGTATTGTGTTTTGACACCAAACAGCGTTCAGGTGGAACCTTCATCAGAGGTATGTGGATATAGATACCCATCGGCAGGATTCCTTGGTTAAGAATGAATGTGTGTTTGTGTGCGTGTCGTGCTGCGAATACGGGAGAGGAAAGAAAGTAGTGTTGTGTGTGTGATGAGAAGTTTAAGATCTGCCCACAGGGCTGGTCACAGGGCTGTGTCCGCTCTTGCCGGGATCAAACCCGGTACCGCGCCGTTGGCAGACCACAACCCAGTCGTAATTTATATTAGTGAACTCTTTATTATTTTAATTATTTCAATCAGTTGGTCACACAGATACCGATCTTCAAGTGATAGCAAAGTCAGGTTCTACAGTCTGTCTTCGTACAATCTATTTCTTACTTCAGGATTTAATTTCGTTGTTCGTCACTGGACGCGTTCAAATACTAAGTGAAAGAGAGAGGAAGAGAAAGTGAAACTACGTCCTTTCACAAATGCGGAGACCAGAATTGCACGGCATACTTTAAATGTGGTCCTCCAAGAGATTTACAGATGCGTGTATAATATAGGCAAAATCAGACACGCAGACGGGCCTCATTTGTACAGTCGTTAGGTTTGAATCGGTTTTTCGTGGTTATATTGTTAAGGAACATTCTATGCTTTGCATGGTACATTTAAATCATTTAGAATATGAGATTATAGTAAATAAATGATGATTTTGTATACGACTGAATATAGAGTACAAAGGTTTAAGCAACATGAATAGCTTTTTTGTTTTAATGATTACCTAGACATTTTTTTCATATAAAACAGCACTAGGGAATTTTTTAAGACTATTTCAAAAGATTTCTAGAGTAAACTAGAAAGTTCGAAAAGGATCGGTTTGCTATTAATTTACGTGCAGAATTTATCATTCGTTGTCACGACTTCGTCGAGCAAACATTTCCAAAAGCACAATGTTGGAGACCGTTAAGCAATCAGAATATGCAAGAAACCATATTGTCAAAGCGCACAAGGGTGGTCATGGATATAGAAAAATTTCTTCCATTGTGAACATTCCAATTACTTTTGTAATGAAAATTATTGTGACAAATTTAATGGCAGCACAGTAAATCGTCCGCGTGAAGGTCGCCCCATTTTTTTTTAAGGGGCTATCTGGCCACTGCCCACTTGGGCATAAGTCGCCGCAAACGGTCGATCAAAGAAAGTGAGCCCTAGAGATGTTTAGTCTATGTTGAAGACAG
This sequence comes from Ceratothoa steindachneri, assembly GCA_963969495.1. Classification (NCBI taxonomy): domain Eukaryota; kingdom Metazoa; phylum Arthropoda; class Malacostraca; order Isopoda; family Cymothoidae; genus Ceratothoa; species Ceratothoa steindachneri. The sequence continues at coordinate 133,856,290 of OZ018324.1, read as the reverse complement.
AAACAATCTAAAGACCATCAAATGAGTAAGAGTTACAAGGAAATCTATCTTACAGCACACGACGTAGATGTACATACTTCAACAATACAACTTTATTTACACCACAAAGGATTTCATGGATATGTTCCTAGAAGGAAGCCTCTGTTGAAGAGAGCTCATAATGAGGCCAGTTTGTTATTTGCAAAAGTGCACCTCGAAGATAGCCAAGCTAAATTAAATAAAGTACTATTGTTAGATGAGAGAAAAATCGAGCTCTTTGGTAGAAAGGACAACGGTAGGTTTAGCGGAGATTTAGCGAAGCCCTCATAGAAAAGAACACCGTCCCTACTGTCAAACATGGAGGAGGTTTGATTATGGTGTTGGGATGTTTCGTTGTTACTGGCACTGACGCATTAAAAGTGCTAAATGGGATCATGAATTCTGAAAACTATCAGCACTTACTTGAGGAAAACGTGAAGCAATCGGCAATGAACCTTGGACTTGGACAACATTTCACTTTTCAACAACAATCCCAAACATACCATCAAATCTACTCAGAAATAACTAGCACACCATCACATTACTGTACTCAAGTGGCCTTTTCAAAGCTCAGATTTGAACCCCATCGAACATATGAGGAAGGAGCTGAAGAAGCGTGTGCACAAAAGAGGACCTCGCACCATTGTTGCATTGGAAAAGTTTGCTGCCTGCAATATGGTGGGACTGCACTCGTCGTCATGGGAACGGACGAAGGCGGCTTTACAAATCCGAACACCCCCCTCGCCAGAAATGGAAGAAGAGGCCTTCGCGATGCACCACTGCAGACGCAATTAGCATCACCATTTCATACCTAGTTCCACTAGGGTGGAGGCGAGGTCCTCGGGCTGTCACCTGATCTTCGGAATGGGTCCCACGGGTGCCTACCCTATCAACACTTCTCCCTCCCCCCTGGGAGTGAGGAGATGACACATGACCCACCAGAACTCAATCCCAGTCCTACACTTACTCCTGTCGTACATGCCAACACACTACAGAAGCCAGGGCTCCGTAAGGGATAACCAATTTAGACACTGGATACACCTGCGATGTTCTTACCTCCCCAGCACAGAACAATACACCACAAATTGGACATGCACACACTACCACCCACCGCAAATAATACGCCACACCAACACACCCTGAACACTAAACTACAAAACTTCCTGCACACACAACATACACAGTACTCAACCAAGAAACAAACCTAACACCACAAAAAAACTCCCCCCTTTCTACCACTATATCACACATAGAAGAGACACCACAACTCTATAGCATTTCACCAACACCACCTCACACATCGAAACTCTCCTAAACAAAATTACAATCCATCACATTAACATCAAAGGTTCCGAATACCTTATAAATCTATACATAACCACCACCTCCACAAGATTACCCCCAAACTAACCACCACCTAACAACGAAAACCTACATCACCTAGACAAAAAAAGAAGCCCCAGCACATTACCACTAACGCCTGTTCCGCCACCTACCTCCTCCACCACCAAACCACAACCTAATAAAACATCCACACCACCTTCATCCAGACACCTGAATACTCTACCATCAAACAATATCCTAACCCCCCCCCTCCAAAAAAAAAAAATCATCTAGTCAGAGAAATCACTAAACCAGACACAATCATCCTGTCCCAACTAAGGTCAGGCCACTCCACATTACTCCAACGGTACACAAACATCACCCCATTACCAACATGCAACCAACACAGTCACAACACCAAGCACCTTCTCCTTGACTGCCCGAACTTCTAGCATCTCATACCTCAAGGACCTGACGACCAGTTCTAGGGACGCAGTGACCTTAGGAGCCGCCCACCTAGCAGAGGAGAGGTATGAGGGGAGCTGGAAACTAGGTTTATCCAAGCGAAAGCGCTTTGAACCATATCTTTTCCTGCTGGTATTTTCGATGGATAGGGGCTTTTGGGTAGGGGCAACTTACCGTCCCACTGAGAGATCTGTGCCCGGAAATAGCGCTTCTCCTTGGAGGCGTCATCATCGTCCAAGTCGGCCCAGCCGTGTCGGAGGAACAGTCAGTAGAAGGGCCCCAGCCC